>WNGS01169217.1:21276874-21300468 GCA_020271785.1 Procambarus virginalis
TTCATATGAGGCAGCCCATATATATATTTTTTTTTTTTTTTTTTTTATAAAGTTTGTGAGGGTACCACCTCTGGTGCTAATGTGGGACCCATAGCCTCGGAGTTATATATATATATATATATATATATATATATATATATATATATAATATATAATATTATATATATATATTATATATATATATATATATATATATATTATATATAAATATATATATATAATATATATATATATAATATATATTATTCAGTCAGACACCCAACCCACAATCTGTAAACAAAGGAATCACAACTTTTGGGCAACCTGGACCATGGTAGTACAGCTGGGTTCATTCCGACTACAATTGGAATCCAAACGGGAAGGAATGGTAGGGACCTATTCAGCTCTGCCTCTCTTCACCTACCAGTAAATAGTTTTCCAGGAGTTTAGACAAATGTTTGTGGGGTTGCATTCTAGGAAGGTCAGTATTTTTTACCTTGTTGGAACCTTGATAGAAAGCTTAACGTGTGGCCATGTGTGTGCCACTGAGGTCGAAAGTCCCAGTTTGAATATCGCGGTGTGTGTCTGGGATCTACTGTGGGTGTTCACAGACCTGGTCCAGTAGAACTCTAATCTTACATGTATTGTCTAAGTATGTATGTGTGTGTATGATATATATTACCTGTAACATACAGTGATACCATGGTTTTCGAATTTAATCTGTTCCCAAGAAAGCTCGTAACCCAAAAATTCGCAACCCGAAACAAATTTTCCATAAGAAATACATAATATAAATTGAATTAATCCGTTCCACACTCAAAAATATGACTTAAAATACATTTCATACTAATACACACAAATTTTGTATTATAGTATGTACAAGTTATAGCTTGCCTTTATGAGACTCTTGTTGGCGTATGGAAGATTGAAGAGGTGGAGGGGAGGAGAGGAGGGTGTTAGTGTTTGGAAGGGAGTCCCCCTTTCCATTATAACATCAGGCAGTGATGACTTCTCTGGGGTACTCTCTCCTATATTTTGCCTGCATACCATTAGGACTTGATTGAGGCCACTGCTTGTTTTTCTCACTAAGACCTTTCCATTGAGACTTGTTTTTCCTTACATTAACACTTGTCGTGTCAGGCATCACATGTCATTAAAAAGGTTAAGGCAATGGCCTGCTACGTGTTTATCTGGGTGAATCGTTTTCAACAAAACTTTGCATTTCTTCCTAACTGCATACCACTTCTTAATTGTTGAGGAAGGACATTCTGTACTGCCTCCTCCTCCTCCCCTGAAGAAATTTCCTCCAGCTGTCTCTTGTTGCTGCTGCTCCTTGTGAAGGGCTCTCGAGTTAGAATTCTTTGGTGACTCTGGAACTTTTGATATCATTCCGCCTTATGCGTTTTTGTTCTCGTATTAGCATCCTTGGTGATATGTAGCGCCCTCTGATTAGTCCGCACATTTGATGGTGCTTTTAGCCTTCCCGGTTTGGTGCCTTCTTTTGATAATTACTTTACTTGTGAAGGGCTTGGAGTTCTGGTGGGTCAGTTCTTTGCCGGTTCCTTCACCAACTCACAAACACAAACACGTCACAACTCTCACAACTCTGTGAATGCTAACTTATTTTACTAAATTTCTCAACCATCCCCTGCTCGCCTTAAATCTTTCATAATCTGCATCACTCATTCCAGGGGTTTTCTTAATAGATCTTCATGCAATAGTCCTGTTTTTTTTTTACAAAAGATGCTGTCTGAAATGCTATTACCCATTAACACCCTTGTTGTGTATCTAAATTAATAATAACTTTTTCAACATCCTCAAGTGTTGTGTTCATTGTTTCGTGATTGTTTGATACACCTTTTGCCACTTTAGCACTCATAATGTTCTTTTTTTTAGCAGTACAGTGCATATCGCTGACATAGATTTGTTGTACTGCCTAGCTAGTTCAACACCCGTGTACCATTTCATGTTTACGAATGATTTCTTGTTTTTCTTTCTATGGTCATTCTCACATGTGATTTTCTTAGTTAAACCTTACCGCTGACTTTCTTGGGACCCATAGTGTGGTATATAATAATTACTTAACCAAAAAAGGCTGAAAAACATGAAATTCTTTACAACAAAGAACTTTCAAGGCGTGATCGCCACTACATGGGAGACACTGGTAAACTGAAGCACGGTGCCTATGCCCACCAGGAACATCTCGCATCGGTCGACCTCATGCGTGTGTACAACAAACTGCATAACGCAAGGCAAAGCTTGTAAACTGATTAGAAATTTTACAATGACATTGAGCTCGAACCCAAAAAATTTGTAAAGAGGGACGTTCGTTACCCGAGGTTCCACTGTAATATCACAGTGTATATATATATAGGTCTAACCCTTGCTTGAAAGAATTCAACAACCAACTTCATTGATGCTGCCAACCTTTTCATAAATTCCCAACCCCGACTTCCAAACCTGTTTTTATTCAAAATCTCTGCTAATTAGTATGGTGTTATTGCCCATAAAATGCGCTCAAAAGGAATTACCGGAAAAGTAGGCAGATGGATCTACAATTTCCTGACCAACAGAACCCAATGTGTAATAGTCAACAAAATAAAATCCAACCCGTCAACCGTTAAGAGCTCAGTCCCCCAGGGTACTGTGCTTGCTCCAGTACTTTTTCTCATCCTCATATCGGACATAGACAAGAGCACAACCTATAGCACTGTATCATCCTTTGCAGATGACACTAGGATCTTCATGAGAGTAGGCAACATAGAGGACACGGCGAACCTCCAGTCAGATGTAGATCAGGTCTTTCTATGGGCTACAGAAAATAATATGGTGTTTAACGAAGACAAGTTCCAGCTCATGCGCTATGGAAAAAATGAAAATATAAAAACGGAAACCACGTACAAAACTCAGGCAAATCATAACATAGAACGAAAAGGCAATGTAAAGGATCTGGGTGTACTCATGTCGGAAGACCTTACCTTTAAAGAACACAATAAAGTAGCCGTCACAACTGCAAGAAAAATGACAGGTTGGATAACAAGAACTTTTCACACTAGAGATGCTATACCGATGATGACACTTTTCAAAACGCTTGTGCTCTCTAGAGTGGAGTACTGCTGCACAATGACAGCCCCTTTCACTGCTGGTGAAATTGCTGACCTGGAGAGCGTGCAGAGATCCTTTACTGCTAGAATCCACTCGGTAAAACATCTAAACTATTGGGACCGACTAAAGAGCCTAAATCTGTATTCCCTTGAGCGCAGGCGGGAGAGATACATAATAATTTACACGTGGAAAATATTAGAGGGGCTGGTCCCAAACCTGCACACAGAAATAACATCACATGAGACCAGAAGACATGGCAGGATGTGCAGAATACCCCCGTTGAAAAGCAGAGGTGCAACTGGTACTCTGAGAGAGAACTCTATCAACATCAGAGGCCCGAGACTGTTCAACACGCTTCCACTACACATAAGGGACATAACTGGCAAACCCCTCACAGTGTTCAAGAGAGAACTGGATAAGCACCTCCAAAGGATACCTGATCAACCAGGCTGTGACTCATACGTCAGGCTGCGAGCAGCCGCGTCCAACAGCCTGGTTGATCAGTCCAGCAACCAGGAGGCCTGGTCGATGACCGGGCCGCGGGGACGATAAGCCCCGGAAGCACCTCAAGGTATCCTCAAGGTAAGGACAAATGGGGGGACCTCTGACAACCCACCGGCTTCCAGCAAGGACCATTTAGTGGTCCTCAGGTAATACATTCATACATACATACATACATACATACATACATACATACATACATACATACATACATACATACATACATACATACATACATACATACATACATACATACATACAATCATAGGATATAAGAAGACTGCTTGAATCATGTGTAGGGCAGGTACAATAAAAAAAGAAGTGCATTATGGCCACAGGTATATTACTGGCCCAAGTGTAGCTGCGTGTATTACGGCAACATACGCATGGTGCTTAAGTGTATTTCGGCACTTCAGTGTTACAGGTAAATTCCGGTGTATTTCAGACCAAGTGTATTACAGCCGCAAACCTTGCCAGCACAAGAGGGTGTATGTGTAAAAATTAGGATTAAGGGCTTGCCCGAAATGCTATGCGTACCAGTGGCTATACAAGATTGTAAGAACTCTTGTATATAATTAAATAAATAAATAAAATGAAATAAAATAGTGTATATTCAATTTCAAATTTCCCGCCACCTTCCCTGATCAGCTGAACGCGCAAGAGTACATCAACTCCCACATGTCTCCCGCTCCATTATTTATATCAATCATATATTATAACAATACACTTTCATCATTTAACATACCATCACTAATATAAAACAAATAAATGTTTGAGGTAAACTATGGTTGTATATATGTTATTGACGTAATAAATTACTGAAACAAAGGGTCTACAAATTCTTGAAAGATATTGTGGTAACTTGTCATCCCGACCGACATCTCGATGTAAACATTGCGAACAAAGGGCAGATTGGGTACACCTGTCCTCTTATTTGGCCTCATTATCCTATTTACACATGGCTCAGGTGATTGATTCCTCATCCCGGGGATGCTAAAGGCCAGAGGAAAGGTAAGGGGTAGATATCGTCCCATTTTTTGAGACGGGATGCAGGGAAATTAAAATTCAATGGGGATGCAGTATTTATGTCCCATTAGTGAATTTTCAGCCATATCCAAGTTGCTAGTTGTTAAGGAGTTATTAGCGAGGGAGGGCGTCCTTAGTCCTTTGCTCTTATGGCGTGAGTTTGTATTGATCACTGCCTGGGTAAGCCTAGGGTTGTGTGTCGAGAGCTGGCGGGTTGTGTGTGTCGAGGGCTGGCTGGTTGTGTCGAGGGCTGACTGGTTGTGTCGAGGGCTGGCTGGTTGTGTGTGTCGAGGGCTGGCTGGTTGTGTCGAGGGCTGACTGGTTGTGTGTCGAGGGCTGGCTGGTTGTGTGTGTCGAGGGCTGGCTGGTTGTGTGTGTCGAGGGCTGGCTGGTTGTGTGTGTCGAGGGCTGGTGGGTTATGTGTGTCGAGGGATGGCTGGTTGTGTGTGTCGAGGGATGACTGGTTGTGTGTGTCGAGGGCTGGCTGGTTGTGTGTGTCGAGGGCTGGCTGGTTGTGTCGAGGGCTGGCGGGTTATGTGTGTCGAGGGCTGGTGGGTTATGTGTGTCGAGGGCTGGCGGGTTATGTGTGTCGAGGGCTGGCGGGTTGTGTGTGTCGAGGGCTGGCTGGTTGTGTCGAAGGTTGACTGGTTGTGTGTCGAGGGCTGGCTGGTTGTGTCGAGGGCTGGCGGGTTATGTGTGTCGAGGGCTGGTGGGTTATGTGTGTCGAGGGCTGGCGGGTTATGTGTGTCGAGGGCTGGCTGGTTGTGTTGAGGGCTGGTGGGTTATGTGTGTCGAGGGCTGGGTGGTTGTGTGTGTCGAGGGCTGGCTGGTTGTGTGTGTGTCGAGGGCTGGCTGGTTGTGTGTGTCGAGGGCTGGGTGGTTGTGTGTGTCGAGGGCTGGCTGGTTGTGTGTGTCGAGGGCTGGTGGGTTGTGTGTGTCGAGGGCTGGCTGGTTGTGTGTGTCGAGGGCTGGCGGGTTGTGTGTGTTGAGGGCTGGCTGGTTGTGTGTGTTGAGGGCTGGCTGGTTGTGTGTGTCGAGGGCTGGCTGGTTGTGTGTGTCGAGGGCTGGCTGGTTGTGTGTGTCGAGGGCTGGCTGGTTGTGTCGAGGGCTGGCTGGTTGTGTGTGTTGAGGGCTGGTGGGTTGTGTGTCAAGGGTTGGGTGGTTGTGTGTGTCGAGGGCTGGCTGGTTGTGTGTGTCGAGGGCTGGCTGGTTGTGTGTGTTGAGGGCTGGTGGGTTGTGTGTCGAGGGCTGGCTGGTTGTGTGTGTCGAGGGCTGGCTGGTTGTGTGTGTCGAGGGCTGGGTGGTTGTTGTGTTGAGGGCTGGCTGGTTGTGTGTCAAGGGCTGGGTGGGTGTGTGTCGAGGGCTGGCTGGTTGTGTGTGTCGAGGGCTGGGTGGTTGTGTGTGTTGAGGGCTGGCTGGTTGTGTGTCAGGGCTGGGTGGGTGTGTGTCGAGGGCTGGCTGGTTGTGTGTGTCGAGGGCTGGGTGGTTGTGTGTGTCGAGGGCTGGGTGGTTGTGTGTGTCGAGGGCTGGTGGGTGTGTGTGTCGAGGGCTGGTGGGTTGTGTGTGTCGAGGGCTGGTGGGTTGTGTGTGTCGAGGGCTGGCTGGTTGTGTGTCGAGGGCTGGTGGGTTGTGTGTCGAGGGCTGGTGGGTTGTGTGTCGAGGGCTGGCTGGTTGTGTGTGTCGAGGGCTGGCTGGTGTGTGTCGAGGGCTGGTGGGTTGTGTGTGTCGAGGGCTGGGTGGGTGTGTGTCGAGGGCTGGCTGGTTGTGTGTGTCGAGGGCCGGCGGGTTGTGTGTGTCGAGGGCCGGTGGGTTGTGTGTCGAGGGCCGGCTGGTTGTGGGTCGAGGGCGGCGCAATGTGTGTCGAGGGCCGGCGGGATGTGTGTCGAAGGCCGGCGGGATGTGGCGAGGGCTGGCGGGATGTGTGTCGAGAGCTGGTGGAATGTGCATTGAGGGTTATTGGGACATGCAATGAGAGCTGGTGGGATGTGCATTGAGGGCTAGCGCAATGTACGATGAGGGCTGGTGGGATGTGCGTTGAGGGCTATTTGGACTTGCGTTGAGGGCTGGTAGGACATGTATGGAGGGCTGCTGGACTAGCTGAGGGCAGTTCTTGCTTTTGCACTTGTGTGGGCTTGCTACATACATCATACATCAAGAAGGAAGCTAATATATGGTGTCCCGTCTTTCTGGTTCTCTTGTCATATGACACTTTGAAACTACTGACAGTTATGGCCTCCACGGCCTTCTCACTTAACGTGTTCCAGCTGTCTACCACTGCTAAAGAATACTTTCTAATATTTTCTGGTATACCTTTGTTTCCTTAGCTTGTATCTATGACCTTTTCTTCTTAAAGCTGCACATTTCAAGAATTCCTCTGTCAATTTTGTCCGTTCCTGTTACTATTTTGTATGTAGTGATCATATCACCTCTAATTATTCTGTCTTTTGGCATATTTAACACATCTAGTCTCCATAGCTCATTTTTTAGTTCTGGAATCCACTTTGTAGAATGTCTTAGTTCCCTTTCCAGTTTATTGATGTGCTTCTTGGAATATGGGCACCATACAACTGCTGCATATTCTAATTTTGGTCTCTCAAAATCGTGGGGGATTAGCATCAAGCACCTTGGTGTTCTCTTTGATCCTGATTAATGCATATAAGGATTTTTAGTGTAAATGAGTTAGCCTCAAATTATCTCCAGAAAACTGGGTTGAGTATAGTATTCTTCATGTCTTGTTTCCTTCAATGTTTGGAAACGAAATGTCTGTGGGGATGTTTGGAAAGATTACTACTGCACCGAATGATATGTTGACTAGCCTTTACTGTGGATATTCTTGTCCGAGGGAACAGAACACCTAGGTTAAGGGAGCAACCAAATTAAATTTCTCAGAAAAGATTTCTAATGTCTTTTAAGCTTTATGTATTTGAGGTTTCAGTAAAGATAGTTTGATCAGTTACAAGCATACATTTAACATAAATGTTTTCACACTTCAGGCTATGGTTTGGAATGGCAAGAGGCAGGAGTGTCAAGAAACAAGAAGAATCGCACACCCTGGCCTCTAGTGACAAAGGATCAAAATTAGCAAACGAGATCATTACGTCCGACACACATTCTATTATCTCATCAAAAAAGATCCTTCAACATAGTAATTCCCAAGGAAACGAGACCGTTCAAGATCCAGGAACAAGACGACAACTTGCAAAGAAGAGCGAATCTTTAAATAATGGTTGTAAATGGCCTTGTAACTCATGTCGATTCCTAAATGTAGCCGCAACAGATCAATGTGTGATATGTACAAGATGGAGACCACGCTTACCGAGACAGGTACTATGAGGGCATCACTGCATTAATTAGTTGGTGCAAGTCTGTGTTTCACTTTTTTTTTATTGGAATATATTATTGATATTTTTCACAAGTTAAATAGTTTCCCTGTGATATGTGCTGGAAATAAGTGGATGATATCTAATTAAATTTGTTTCCTGAACAATAAAATTTGATGGAACATTAGGATTTGATATTACTTATCTATAGGCCTATGCTTCACTATCCTTATGAAGAGACTACAGTGAAATATCAATATGCTCACAGATATGAGCATATTTCAACATAAATTTATTTGCACAATTGTTCAAAACAATATACAGTACTTAATGATCAAAACTACATTACTTGTTCTTATTTTGCTGCACTGTAATATAAGAGTGTACTGAATGTGCCTAGAACAGATTGCAGCTCTGGCAGACGTTAGTAAATTAATAAAAAAATAACGTCATGTGACTGTTGTGAATAAATATCAACTGGCAGCTGTTTGAGTGGCATACTAAAATTGTCATCCATACTATTGGCTGGAAGCTTGAGACAACAGTATAGAGATCTATAATTTGATCCATTAATGTAACATCACTTGTATGTATATACCTTACCTGAATAAACATATTTATTTATTTATAGAGAAGGTCTTGTCTGTTGTCCACTCACTTTAAGGACTTGTGATTTTCTCATTCATACATCATGTTAATGTGATTTATTTGTATATTTGAAGAGAAGCGTTGTAGGTAGAAGTTCTATACCATGGTCAGAGAACATGTGGGCAATGTGTGAAACCCTGATTGGGCTTCAGTGGAAGCTTCAGGAACCCTGGAGGATTCAGTTGAACCCCAAGTTGCATTGCTTTTGAGCATGTTGTGGCCATGTTGATTAGGGCGTATACTCAACCTGTCCTCTTAAAATAACATCGCTTTTCGCTGGTATGCGCCTATGGCCAAAAATGGACTTAATTTGAAATGAAATCGGCTCACGAAAGTGACACACTGTCCCGTTTTCTGTTTGAGTCCTCCGGCTTACTAGGTTAGGTTAGGAGAGGAAACTTTCAATTAATGTTTTTCATGATGTTTTGAAACCTTAGGAGAATTTCCTGCCCTCCTAACCTACCAGAGGACCCTTAACTTGTTGTTGTAGAAAAAAAAATCTAAAATTTATTTTCAATTTTTTCATTTTCAAATTACGTCCATTTTTGGCCATACGGGCAAACGGCCAAATTCAGACATAATTTGTAAGAGGACAGGTTGGTATACTAGCAAGTACCCAGTGTGCAGGTTCGAATCCTCATCATGGCTTCTATTGATTTTGTCAATAAGGATAATCTCAAATCTTGTATTTGACAAGCTTGGTTTCCATGACAGGCATCACACCCAGTAACTGGAGTGCACCGGTGGTCATTCCTTGGCACAACCGACCTTGCTCAAGCTGCTGCAAAAAAGAGAACTAATGAGAAAGAAAAATGGACATGTCAGAATTGCAAGTAAGTCCCCCGTTCATTTAGTACAGTTACCAGGTTTAAAATTTGAATATTATTTTCAAAGTTTCCAGAACTTGTGTACACGTTCAAGGCATCTGGTGGAGTTTGACAACTGTTGTGGTAGTGTACACGTTCAAGGCATTTGGTGGAGTTTGGTAGCTGTTGTGGTTGCATCCTAGGGAATGTCAATAGCTGGCCTGGAGGGGGGGGGGAACCTAAATAAAAGTACAGGCTTCTGGACCCAAACAACAAGGTGCGCCTATCTAAATTTTAAACTAGTATTGATGATAAATAGGCCAATATTATTTTGCATGAAGAAACGGATGGCATTTGTTAATGATTATGAATGCTGAAATAAATGACATTACAGTATATAATAGGAAGTAATGTAAATTAAATAAACACTCAATAAATATTTTTTGAATATATACAATAATTTTCCTCAGTTTTTCTCATGTTATATATTAAATATTTTATAATTATTGTATATGTAAGTGTATAAAATGTATACAGTATGTGTAGAAGTCCCGTGGCACAGTGGTAAAGTACTTGCCTGGTGCTTTGCAATCGCTTTGGTCTGGGTTCTTATCCTGGCCGGGGCGGATTGACTGGGCACCAATCCATAACTGTAGTCTATTCACGCAGCAGCGATTGAAGGTACCTGGTTAAACGATTTGGCGGATCGTATTCTGGGAAAAATTAGGATTAAGGACCTGTCTAAAATGCTATGCGTGCTAGTGGCTGTACAAGAATGTAAGAACGCTTGTATATATAAATAAAAATAAAAAAGTACATATACAGTATATACAGTGGAACCTTGAGTGACGAGCGCCTCAGTCTACGAGCATTTCGAATGACGAGCGCGCCACTCGGCAAAATTTGTCTCGATTGACGAGCTGTCATTTGATTAACGAGAAAAGCACATGGTGCTTCCTAGCATTCCCGCTGGTTCTCGCAAATTCTCAGACACCTCCGACGATGCAAATAACTGCTTTTTGTTTTTGTTTTAAAGATGCTAATGATGCTGGGATGTAAAGGGGGTGACTGCTGTAATGTTGCAAAGCATTGATTTTAGTTTTTTAGACAAAATTAGAAAAAAAAATTGAAAAAATTTGAAAAAAAGAACAAATGTCCAAAATGTTCGTTCAGTGAATGTCAGGTAGGCTGCTACATCCCCCCCCCCCAAAAAAAAAAAGTAATGAAAAAAAGAAAAGAATTCATAAAGGATTGTTCAGAGTATGTCAGGTAGGCTGCTCCATTATTAATAAAAAATATGAAAAATACAAAACAAATTGAACAAATTTGAAAAAAAAAGTCATAATGGAGCATCCTACCTGACAAACAATGAACGAACCTTTATGACATTTCTCCTTTTTTCAAATTTGTTCATTTTCTTTTTATATACAAAACTGGAGCAGGCTACCTGACATACACTGAACGAACCTTTTTCTATAAAAAATTGAAAAATAAAAAAATTGTACAAATCTGAAAAAAGATAAAATGTCATAAAGGTTTGTTCATTGTATGTCAAGTAGGCTGCTCCATTTTCTTAAAAATAAATTAAAAAATTAAAAAATGAACAAATTTGAAGAAAGAAAAATGTCATAAAGGTTTGTTCAGTGTATGTCAGGTGGGCTGCTCCATTATTTAAAAAATTGAATATCATATTGATGTTTTTCAGTGGTAGAACAGATTAATTTTATTTCCATTATTTTAAATGGGGAAGTTCGTTTTGAAAGATAAGCGTTTCACATGACGAGCTAGGTGCCGGAACGGATTAAATTTGTTAATTGAGGTTCCACTTCCTGCTACCCAACCACTTGGGGTGGTCGGTAGAGCGACGGTCTCGCTTCATGCAGATCGGCGTTCAATCCCTGACCGTCCAAGTGGTTGGGGCACCATTCCTTTCCCCCGTCCCATCCCAAATCCTTATCCTGACCCCTTCCCAGTGCTATATAGTCGTAATGGCTTGGCGCTTTCCCTTGATAATTCCTTCCTTCCTTCCACTTCATGCTTAAATTATGTTGTTAGTGGTGCCCAGTCCATCAAGGCCTGTATTTTATCAGCCTTACTGAGATACTGATCTAATTCATTCTCTTAATTTATCACAACTTACAAAATGGAAAGTGCTAACCTAACCAGAAACATAAACTCAAGCATCCCACCTAACCTAATCTACTGATGTATAGAGAATGTGGATATTTGTGAGCAGCTAATTTTCATAGTGCAGTACAGTACTGTGCTTTGTAATTTGTGCATTGGGCACCTAATGTACATAATGTGATGTCCTAGTTGAGAGGACAGGACAGGTTGGCTGAACAGTATTTGGTCATTGTTATAATGTAACATGTTGACCAGACCACACACTAGAAGGTGAAGAGATGACGACGTTTCGGTCCGTCCTGGACCATTCTCAAGTCGATTGTGAATGTGAACAATCGACTTGAGAATGGTCCAGGACGGACCGAAACGTCGTCGTCTCTTCACCTTCTAGTGTGCGGTCTGGTCAACATACTTTAGCCACGTTATTGTGACTCATTGCCTGCATAATGTAACATATTTCTTATTCTCAATAATGGAACCATCAGTACAGGTCATCATTCACACAATCTGTATTGGTTGTCATGTAAATTCACACGGGTCATCATTCATCTCTAGTTCATCTGTAGATGATTTTGAAAATTATTTTCTCCCCATGTGAGCCTTGTAGGTTTATTTATAAAATATCTAACATGACTCAAAAAAAACACATAAACAAAACACATGTGACTACAGTACATGATGATACGTGCAAGAGGTACATACCAGTATTTGTTACGTGTGTTTGTTATATGTAACAAACTACACAACAAACTGTAACCACACCTAAGTGTAGTTACAGGGTGAGAGCTACTCTTGTGGTGTCCTGTCTTCCCCAGCACTGTCATATAACACAATATCTGTATCTTCTTTTGTGTGTGTGTGTGTATCCGTTAGGACTCATCTTGATACTGTTTAGTATTGTAGTGCAAGATAAGATCAGATAAGAATATTTATTTAATAATAGTCTTATCTTAGCGAACTTGAAGTTTCATGTTTGCATTCTTTTTCTTCTAATGGTTCTTTTATTTCAGGTTTCTGAATGTTTACCATGCCAATGAGTGCATCATATGTGGTTGTGGTGCTGAGCATGGTAGCAAGCTGTCCCTAGTGCCCCGGGAAATTCTCAGTCCAGTTGCTGATGAAAATGGCCCCACTTCTCGGCAAGCACTATCGAGGGTCTTCGCTGAGGCAAACATGAGCTCAAACAGTCTAGTCTCCAAAGCGGTCAAGCTCAGTTGGAAGTGTAAACAGTGCCGGCACTATAACTCGGCACACAGCTCAACATGCTCATCTTGCATCAAGCTGATCGGTAGTAGTGGCAGTAGTAACAACAGTGGTTTGACTGTTGGTTACAATAGTTCAGTAGACAATGCCATCACTCCTGTAGAGGAAGTGGAGGGATCATTGATGGTGGAAAATAGTCTATATTTTCTTGGAAATAATGCTTCTGCATTAACTTCGCCTGATAAAGAATGTAATCGTTCGCCAAAACGGCAAATTTCCTGCACTTATGGACATTTGCGATCTAAGCTGAGTAAATCAGAAGATAAACCATTGTATGTGCCAATATCATCAAGGGTTACTGAAAGAATAAACTGTCCAAACTTTGATAGTTTGGTTGTAGAACTTGATGCAAATAAAAATTACAGTGTCCGCAGCAGCAATGATAATGAGGAGGTAGAGACGTGGGTATGTAAACGATGCACACTTAAAAATCCTATCGACTTTGAATATTGCGAGGTGTGTGATGCTCCACGAAAACCAAATATACCAACAACTTTGCCAAAGAAAAACAAAAACATTCTCGGTGTTTCAGGTAATGATGTAGAAAATGATAATAGTAAAACAGGTACTAGTCAAAAGCCATGTGTCAAGACCTCTACAGGGAAAACTGCCCTTCGAAAATCTGCAAGTGATACAACAGATCTGAATATTGCTGAATCCCTTGCAAAGTTTGTTGCCAGTAGACTATCATCACCATCAGAAGTAAATATGTCGGGCCCAGCCAAAGATATGGAGGAATCTCAGCCAGAGAATGCGATGGCGGTGTCACCACCAATGGTGGACCTCACGCGTGGTACCAGTCAGGAAGAATATACTTTAGCGGAGTCCGATATGTGGTCATGTAGTTTTTGTTCATTTGCATATAATCCCTCATGGTCAGAAACTTGTGACATGTGCAGTAGTACTAAGGAACAAGAAAAAAATCCAAAAACACGTGAAGTGTTGAATCAAGGTCTGGATGAGGACTTCCAGTTGCTCACAACAGATCTTGCAGAAGAAGGTAACTCACCAGACCAAAGTTGGACATGTATTAAGTGTACGTTAGTGAATTCTGGTGTAGAAAATGCATGTAAGGTGTGTGGGGGGTCTAGACTAAAGAGCATCTGTTACGTTGATGATGCTACATTAAAGCGAGGAGAGTTCTGGACATGTGTTGTGTGTACTTTAAAGAATCCCATTTTTGCCAGACGCTGCAAAGCATGTAAAGCCAAAGTTGATGGCACTGGTGGTACTAGAGACAAGCTCAGTTCAAATAATGAGTCCAAACCCAAGGATTCAAGACCAAAGTCTGAACATATCAGCAGCCCAAGCTGGAGTATTGGTGCCCAAAAATCCCCAAGTCTTCAGAGGATGAGCCTAATGGATACTTCAGCTGCTAATGGGGGTAAGACAATTCCCCTACCAGATAATCAAAATGGCCCTCAGTGCAATGACACATCTTCTCGGGGAAATGGAGCCATACCTAAGTCAAACACTGTTGCAGGTTGCCAAATTCCATCACTTGCCCAGGCTACTAGGTCGCCTTCATCCATGCCAAGTTCTCCTGTGGCTCGACCAAAAGAAGTGCTCACTTCTTCTGCATCGTCTACCTCCTCTTGGAACTGTAGTGCCTGTACCTTTAATAACAGTGCCAGTGCTGTGTCGTGTGCTATGTGTGGCTCTTCGCCAGCCTTAGGAGATGTAGAGATTAGTTGGCCAGGTGACCGAACTTATAGGGGACACTCAGAGTTAATGGATGTACTTAGGGAAATGGAAGTGCAAGATGCCCTGAACAGGTGGACGAGGATTGTTCAATACTGCAAAGTGGTAAGTAATAAGTGATGCTTATATTTTGATTCCATGTTGTTAATAAAATGTGGTCTTGGTGCTGACCACAGCTAGAAAATATAGGACGTATATCCTGAATTTCAAAAGCCTAGGCCTAATTTTGGAAAATAAGATACATTTTCTCATGGGCAGGGAAAGCATTAGCTAGGAGAAAATTTGGTTGGCGATGTATATGATATTGTTTTTAAGCTCTGGACAGGGCTTAGTGTAGAGAGCACTTTGTCCATTACCTACAGTTTATGAACAAATATTAAGTTACTAAATCTGTTTCAAAGATAATGTTATAATGTCATCTTCATACGCTGTATATATATATGCAGTAACAGCAGTCAGAATGATTCATTAAGCAATAAGTTTAATGATAGCTGCACATCCTTTGGAATAGGAAAGGTTTCCTAGGCCTGGTGTAATCCTTGCCATGGAATAGGAAAGGTTTCCTAGGCCAGTGTAGTCCTCGGCAAACATCTTCCTCACTATTAATCCACACTAATGATGAGTGTAGTCCTCGCCAAGCATCTTCCTCACTGTCATTTCTCACTAATGATTGAGTGTAGGTTCCTCCAAGGATATGAAATGTGTGCATCTTTTTATATATTATATATATAGATATATATATATATATATACAGTATTTTGGATTACAATGGATATCATGTACATAAAGTATTTTACTTTTCATAAGTGCTCTGTTCATAATTTTTTACTTAATTTCAGTGGAATATTTAAAAATAATAATCTAACTTTCTATGTGAAGTGATTTTGTTGCTTAGATATGATTAAAGTTAGTTGCACTGTATTAGTAAATGAGTTGATCTTCATCTTTGCAGAATCAACATCCATTCGTAGATGATTCCTTTCCTCCTGTGCCAAAATCGTTATTCTACAGTTCATCTGAAAAGTACGAATCTCGTGTGACGCAGTGGCTGCGTCCTCATGAAATTGTCACCGATTCAGATAACCGTATATCAAGTGGGCAGTTTTAGAACACCTCTTCCATCTGATATTTCACAAGGTACAGTACTGTACTTCTTAAGACAAAAGCTATGCTTTAAGATAAAGTGGAGCTTGAATAGAACTAAGTTTGCCATTATCTGAAAGCATGAAAAGGATTTCATTCCAGTTGTAAGAGTATTGCAATAGATTGTAATTCTAAATTAAGGAAGACCAGTGGATTGAGTCCCATAGTAGTTTGGGAGGCCTAGTCAAGGACCGGGCTGCAGGGACGTTGAGCCTCAAAATCATCGCAAGGTGGGATACCTAAATAGACAAAAAAGCATCTCTCAATTATTTTTAATAACAAGTGCAAATGAAAACAGCTACTGGATATAGGTGAAGGAATAAGGGGGTGTGGATGTAAAGATATATTGATTTTTATTTAGAATTGGTTTTACACAGGGTTATTTGTAAGAACATCTGTAATTGGAAATGTTTATGTTAATTTCTGTCATCTCAGTAGGCTGGTTTTAAGTTAAATTTATGGAAAAGTAATAATTGAAAGGATTCTTTATAGCTGCTGAATCATACAGGTATTCTAAGTCAGAATTATTAAGATAATAGAAAAATGGTTTAGGTATGATATGTTTCTCTAGCCCCGTCCTCCCTCCAGCTTTGAGGCTATTTATCAAATTCATCTTTTGTTAAAATAACAAAATGGAACCAATTTCTTGTTCCTAACACACATCCATAAGATCAGTGTTATTTCTGATTGCCTTGTATCTCCAAAGTATAGAAAATGATTGTTATTCTCCTCACACGTTGCTTTGAACTTTGCTTGAGAAAACTTAGGGGAAGATATCTTCAATACTGTAACCAAAGGCTGCAAACTCCTCATCTAGAGCTGTGATACATTGTTTCATAAGTCGGCAGCTCTGAGGTACCTTCAGACTTCATCACCAAGCTGTCTTAGGGAAAATTCAGAGCAAAGTTTGAGAATAATAGTAATTTTCTATGCTGTAAAAGCCTAAGCAATTAGAAAATAACACTACCTAGGAAAAATAGTAAAGTGAGGATTAGAAAGTGAGGATTAGTAAAGATAAGGAAGAATTTTGTGAGTGTGTGAACTAACCTACAGTTTAACAGTACAGTACACTATATAGTTGGTTTGGTTTTTGTATCACTGTACAATGACACGAATACATTTGTGGAGAAATTGCATGGCTATTTTATATTATTGAAAATTAAGCCCTATGTAGGCCTATGTAAAATGTGTGTTGATGGAGTGTGTAAAATGTGTGTTGAATCTCCAACAAATGTTTGTATAAACATTTGTTTGGAGATTCTTTAGAACCATCTATTTATATTTATACCTCATATGTCAAGTTTTTGAACGTGTAATGCACATAGTGAACATTTACAGGTGTCTTAGGCAACTGCTGGCTACTGAGTGCTTTGGCCGTCTTAGCTGAGAGAGATGACCTTGTTAAGAAGATCATGGTCACTCGTGATTTCTGCCCTGAGGGTGTCTATCAAGTAAGGCTTTAAGGTTTAAATGGCTCAAAAAGTAGATACATATTTATTATAAATTGAAATGCAGTACAGGTACTTAAATTTTTCATGGAATTAATATGTAGAACTTTTCTCTTATTGCATAGTCTGTGAAGCCACTCTTTTTAACTCTTTCTGGGAGGGATCCCTTTGTGGCTCCCTGAAGCTATAATGCTGATACGGTATAGTGCCATACTACTAGGTGCCATCAGTTGCAGAGTTCTTCTCAGCCTACCCAGAACCTAGCTCCCTGTAAAATAGTGCTGAGAGCAGTGGCGCTATGATAAAATCGTCAGTGAATTTTAATCATGTCTGCTACCACAGGGGAAGCATCCATAAAATCAGTGAAACAAGACAGACTGATGCTGATTATAAGAAAAAATTGACACCTTAAAATTGCCAAAAGAACTCCCCCCAACAATGTAAACAAATGATCGAAGATTCATGAAACTAGCACGAGCTTGTTCACCCCCACCTCTTTCCCTTGTTTGGGGTAAAGAGGGAGGCAGACTGGGTCAGCTGGCTGCTCCACCCTCAGTTCTTTCCTGATAGTAGATAGTGTCATCTACCCTCTCTTTCCTGATAGTCCTCTCTTTTGCTCTGGCTCCTATGTTCTGCTTCAGCTAGTTGATGCATTTTTTTTTTTATCCCACCTTGGCTGCAATTTGGGGAATGTTAACTGTTGGAATCCTTCCATTGCATTTTTAGTTCTGGTAGACAAAATTTAGTCAGTTTAAGACACCACTGTATTGGACATCTTTCACTGACTTTTAGTGCCTTCCTCGGTTGTGGCATAAATGAATAACTTAATATATAAATGCCTCTGCTCCCTGCATGTCTGTGAAAGGAGCAGCCAGGTTCTGGCTCTTGGTCCTGGTAGGCCATAGAAGTCCATGACTGAGGCGACCTAGTAACATGACACACTTTCAGAGATAGTAGCTTCAGGGAGCCCTCGGAGCTTGCCCAGAAATTGGCATTTCATTACATTCAACGGTGGTTTTCTTGCAAACCTAGGTACGGCTGTGCAAGGCTGGGCGATGGGTTACTGTTTTAGTGGATGACCTCCTTCCTTGTGACAGGCACTGTCGCCTGGTGTATTCCCAAGCCAAGCGAAGGCAGCTATGGGTGCCTCTCATTGAGAAAGCAGTAGCTAAAGTTCATGGGTGTTATGAGGCTTTGGTATCTGGGCGTGCCATAGAGGGATTGGCGACACTCACCGGAGCACCATGCGAGAGCCTTCCATTACAGGTATATCCGAAGTTCTTGAGAGTTTCATGTTTATTAGCAGTGTTGCACAAGAAGACTAGTCACTCCCAAGATTGCTGAAGATCTCACCATCAGATCTGTGTGAGTCATTTTCCTGATACAAACAATTAAAAGTTGTGTGTGTGTGTGTGTTACAAACATATGTTATAGTACTTCTGTAACAGGTGAAATGTAATTCTATTTGCTGTTATGATGTAAAATATTACATTTTTTACTCATTCTTTTTATTTTGGAATATAATCTTGAAATGTAAATAGTGACACTGTAGTACACTACAGAGTACTACATCCGCGACTCACAATGAAGGATCATGAGTTCGATTCCCGTGTGGGACAAAAATGGCCTTGACACATTTCCTTTCACCTGATGCTTCTATTCACCTAGGGGTAAATAAGTACCCGGGAGATAGGTAATTGTTGTGGGTTTCATCCTGGGAAAGGTCAGTACTGTACATTAGCCTTGGAGGGGAGGTGGAGGATGACCTCAGTAAGCCTAAGTAAAGGTTTCCTGTCTGACAGTAGGAAATATGTACAGCTAATGTGCAGATGGTGAGCCGGGAGCCGGTCGGCCGAGCGGACAGCACGCTGGACTTGTGATCCTGTGGTCCCGGATTCGATCCCGGGTGCCGGCGAGAAATAATGGGCAGAGTTTCTTTCACCCTATGCCCCTGTTACCTATCAGTAAAATAGGTACCTGGGTGTTAGTCAGCTGTCACAGGCTGCTTCCTGGGGGTGGAGGCCTAGTCAAGGACCGGGCCGCGGGGACACTAAAGCCCTGAAATCATCTCAAGATAACCTCAAGATAAGATGATTGATGTGGAGGAGGGAGGGGGTGGAGGTGTGAAGCAAGTATTGATGAAATGGAGCAAGTACTTAGTAACTTTTTTTTTTTTAGTTGATAATTTCAGGCCTCTTACTGTAGTTCTCTCTTATATTTTTTTGAAGTGTGGTGAGGACAGACTTGATGGTGAACTCTCAGTTAATCTTGGGAGCAACTGTCCTCCCAGACTGGAGGAGGTAGCTGCACTTTCATCAAAGCATCTTATGTTAAGGAAGACTTGCTGATTCTCCATACCTAAAAAATTTGTTTTGATGGATGAGTTTTAAATTTTTTATTTGTTCTTTTCCACCACTTCTTTCAAAAGTGTAGATGATGGTTTAGTTCTGATAGATTTTCTTGTTAAATTATTTACTCATTAGTTTTAAGTTGGTTATGAGATAAATGGATCTGTTGTTAATTCTTAATTCAAATTTATGTGTTCAGTATAATGTACAGTATATCTACATTAACTTAAAGTCTTTCTCTTAAAACATTAGTATGATTTTATATGGTGTCTCATAAACATATTGCCTTACGATAACCAAAGCTGTATTATGACATGCATTCTACCGTCTGTTATTATCCTCAGTTTGTGTCAGACACGAATCACATGTCTCCTATCATCCAGGCCTCGTCATCTCCACACGAGGATGACATAGATGAGGATTTAATATGGGCACAGCTGCTGAGTTCGCGTTCAGCTGGTTTCCTTATGGGAGCTTCATGTGGGGGAGGCAACATGAAAGTGGTAGATGAGGAGTACAAATCTCAGGGATTGAGACCAAGGTGAGGACACTGATTGCTCAAGCCAAGATCTTTTAGTTAATTTATAAAACACTTATTTTATGTTCATTGTGAAGAAGGTATTTAATGTGTGGTCGTGTCCCGGCCTGTCTCCTTGGTAGTGACATCTCTCGTATCACCTGCAGTGGGTAATTCATTACCCTTGGCAAACCCTTCCACAGTGGGCATTTTTGGTTGCTTCAACATCGCTCTGATGTCTCCACTGATGATGGTTGGCATTTAAGCAACCTAAAAGACCTGGATCCTGTTGGTAACTATGATATTAAATGCCTTCTTTAACTGTCCTTTTTCTAAGTTATATTACCTTTGAAAGCTGCATATATTTTGTAGTAGACTGTGTGGTGACTATTGTATGTAAAAATGCTTAGATTATATATTTTATCCTTACTGTGTTCCTAGTATGGTAAAACAAATACAGTAGTTAATTGAGGAAATATATGTGAAGCCATATCTATACAGTGAGATTTATCTGGACATGATGGCCAGCCTAATATATTTTGGTTGGGAAGACACAGCTCTAGAAACTGAGCAGATACAGACAGACATACATGTGAATCAGTATCAAACTTAGGATAAGAGAGAGAAGCAGAAATGAGTGAGAGAGGCTCCCTAGCTTAGGAAGTTTCTGAGAAGGCTTTGCTCAGAATATAAATAAAATATACTTAATAGGATATCCCCTAGCACACATTGGTCTAGATAAATGAAGATGCAACAAATTATAGACTAATAGCTCTAACATCACACATCATAACAAATCTTTGAAAGAGTTCTACGAAGTAAGATCATAAAACACATGGAATCACAATGTCTACATAACCCTGGGCAACATGGGTTCAGAACAAGGTGCTCCTGCTTCTTACACTTGCTAGTCCACTGTAACACAGCCTTAGATGCCATGGAAGACAAACAAAACGCTGATGTAATAAACAGATTTCGCAAAAGTTTTTGACAAATGTGATCATGATGGTATTGCACACAAAAGGAGTTACTGGCAAAGTAGGGAGATGGATCTTTAGCTTCCTAACAAACAGCTTGTAATAGTCAGCAGAGTAAAATCTGAATCATCCACTGTGAAAAGCACAGTTCTCCAAGGTACTGTGCTTGCTTCGGTACTTTTCCTCATCCTCATATCAGACATACACAAGATACAAACTATAGTGCTGTATCATCATTTTCAGATAACACTAGAATTTTCATGAGTAGACACTATAAAGGACACAGGAAACCTCCAGTCTAGTGTTAATTAAGAGTTTCAATTGGCCACAGAAAATAACATGATGTTAAAGTTCCAATTACTGTACTGTGCTTTGGAAAAAAACAAAAATAACAAAGCAGAATCCACATATAAAACACAATCAAACCACACTATTGAAAGAAAAAGCAACGTAAAAGATTTAGGAATAATCATGTTGGAAGTTCTTACTTTTAATCACTGTACTGCGCAAAGCGCTTTGAGAGTTTTGGTTATTTTTTTAATTGGATTATATTTTAATGTTTGCATTACTCTTTGTGTTTTGAAATGGAAATAGTTGGGAAACATTTTGACATTAACTTTACCTGAACATTTATAAAAACAAGAAAAAATATGTCCTTGACAATTGCAATAAAAAGTGTTTCCTGAAACCAGGTGCACAGTGCAGTCTTTAAGGAACACAACAAAGTTGCTATCACAACTGCAAGAAAAATGACAGGTTGGATAATAAAGTGGAATATTGTTGCACATTAATAGCTCCGTTCATAGCTGGAGAAATTGCTGACCTGGAGAGCATGTAAAGACCTTTTACCACTAGAATTCACTCAATAAAACATCTAAATTATTGGGACCCCCTAAAATTTATAAATCTATTTCCTAGAGTGCAGGTGGAAGAGATACATAATAATTTACACTTTGAAAATATTTGAAGGACTGGTTCCAAACCTGCACACAGGACTAACACCACATGACGCCAGAAGGCATGGCAGGATGTGCAGAATAGCCCCGTTGAAAAGCAGAGGTGCAATAGGCACACTGAGAGAGAACTTGATCAACATCAGAGGCCCAAGACACTTTCTCCTACAATTACGGGGCATAACTGGCCGACATCTCGCAGTGTTCAGAAGAGAACTCGACAAGCATCTTCAAACAATACCCGATTAATTGGGCTGTGACTCATACTTCAGGCTGCAAGCAGCCGCATCAAACAGTCTGGTTGATCTGACCAACAACCATCACTATCCCTCAACAGTGGGTACAGTGATTCTCAGAATCATCGGCAGATAGTTGAGTAGGCATACTGTAATTATATTTTTTAAGCAACTTGAAGATGTAGTGGGACATTTTCATATCAACAGCACAGAATACAGTAATAATAAATTGTAAATAGAAAATTTTGTGCAATGGATAATGAATGGGCCTTTGTGTTTGCAAATGTAAATGTTTCAAATTTTATATCGTAAAGTCTTTGTAAACATTTATGTTGTGAATGTGAACTTGCAGACATGCTTACTCAGTGTTGGATGTTCAAGACATTGGTGGGTTTCGGTTGCTAAGGCTCCGTAACCCCTGGGGTCAATTACTCGTGGCGTGGGGACTGGTTGTGACGAATCTCCCATATGGACGACTGAGCTAAAAGAGAGCTCAGCCACGGGTGGTAGTGATGGCGTCTTCTGGATCTCATTCCCGGATGTTCTCAAGTAAGTGAGCCTCTTCCCCGGATGCTCGTTTCTAGTATGTCCTCCCATGCATATTGTCTCAGTTTTTAAATTAGATTTTTATATAAACAAGTTTATATTCATTGAACTTGTGACCATGAACAGTCAGCAGAAAGACAATAATCACAAGGTATATGAATAAAAGATATACCAGTAGTAGTGTCAATGCCTGACTTTGAGGAATTAGAATTAGAAAAATTAGAAATTAGAAATAGAATTAACTTTTCTCACACCAAAGTGACAGATATCTACAGTAGGGAGATAGTATAATAATCGAAGGACGAATGCCCATATGTTAAAAGTGTTCTCATTTGTATCTATATTTTACTAATGTTGCCAGAATTGCAATATTTTATAAAAACTTTTTTCAAAGTTTTAATTAAGATTTTGTATATACTGTACTGGTTAACAATACACAGTACACTAACCTCAACACTATAGTTTGGTACCTAACCAACTTAGCCACCTACCTATAGTAGAGTAAAATTGAGATCTACAATTATTATCATATACTAATCTAAATAAATAGTGTTTGCATATATGTGTGTGTGCTTTTGGACCATGACCTGCCCATGGGAAAATAGACAATCCTTCCAAAATGCAGCACATCTCCCATGCTCCATGGTGGTTAGAATTGCATACTCCAATTACCTGGAGGGCAGCCTAGTGAGTTTTGTAAAGTTCTTTTTGGGGCCAAAGAATAGGAACAGACGATTAGTTTTTCATAAGTTTTCTGGAGTCATATTTCCTCCAGTTTGAGGAGCTAGAACTGAGATTTATAAACCGAATCCTAGGTTTCTCGGGAAATTTCTTTTACGATGCAGATAAATTATTTACAAATCATCATTCAAATTTGTGTACTGTATGTAAAGTTTATATTTACCATATCTCCATTTGCAGGTATTTTGACTGCATTGACATCTGCAAAG
>WNGS01169217.1:21302310-21315822 GCA_020271785.1 Procambarus virginalis
AAACAAGTTCGTGAATGTGCATGTGCTTGAAATGTGGTTTCATTCACCTTACAGGAATGTGGCTGTGGCT
The DNA here is from genome assembly GCA_020271785.1 of Procambarus virginalis. Classification (NCBI taxonomy): domain Eukaryota; kingdom Metazoa; phylum Arthropoda; class Malacostraca; order Decapoda; family Cambaridae; genus Procambarus; species Procambarus virginalis. Next base: position 21,302,381 of record WNGS01169217.1, read on the forward strand.
TATGCAATGAAATGACAAGCGATTGGTTATATGTGTGTGTGTGGGGAGCATAAGGAGTGAGTCCGTATGAAACTCCTGCTAAGGAATTAGGTTATAAGTTATAGCTATAAAGTATTCAGCTATATCATTGTTTTGAATACTCATTTTTCATCCAACATTGATACTGGAGGAGGGACTATTTTAGACATTCTTAGGGTGTTGTATGTTTCTTCCATTTTTTAAGATGTGATGTAGCTGTTCCATCTCTTGAGTTATGGCATGTGTTTTCCATGTCTCTGAGACATGGTATATCTCTATCATTTCTTGAAGCATAGTAATGACATACAGCTACTAAGGCATGGCATATCTCTCTCGTCTCTTGAAGCATGATAATGACATACAGCTTCTAAGGAATGGTATATCTGTCTCGTATCTTAAAGCATGGTAGTGACATACAGCTTCTAAGGAATGGCGTATGTGTCTCGTTTCTTGAAGCATGGTAGTGACATAGCTTCTAAGGCATGGCATATCTGTCTCATCCCTTGAAGCATGGTAATGACATACAGCTTCTAAGGCATGGCATATCTGTCTCGTCTCTTGAAGCATGGTAGTGACATACAGCTTCTAAGGCATGGCATATCTGTCTCATCTCTTGAAGCATGGTGATAATGTACAGGCACTGAGGCATTTCATATATCTCCCACCTCTTAAGGCAGGTACTGTTTTACAGCCTCTGAGGCTGAGCACATCTTTTACTCTTCTTGTAATATGATACAGTCATTTGAAGTCTGTCACACGGTTCACTCCCTTTCATGTCATGATGAGTGAGGAAAACTGTTGAACACAATTAGTATGCAGCTGGATAAGTAGAAAGTAGTAGATGCCATGTTATTTTGCAAATAAATTCTGTGCATTTGATATTATCAGTTATCTTACAGATATAACGTAACAAATTCCTTGTCAAAGGCTTGTTTTAAATATTTTGTTTAATTCGCAGGCCTGCAACTTTTGTGGAAAAGAGTACAGTAATTCGATTGTCCTAGAGACGCACTGGATTCGGCATGGGATTAAAGTAGAGCTTAAAAATGAATTGAACTCAGACTCCAAAACAGGGAGACCTTCAGGAGCACCTCTTACTGATACACAACTAAAGGTGAGTAACCCTCTCACCCCACCTCGAATTCATTCATTCATTCATTCATTCATTCATTCATTCATTCATTCATTCATTCATTCATTCATTCATTCATTCATTCATTCATTCATTCATTTCTGCCAAAGTATTAGTCAGCTTGCATTCAGAGGGTTCCTGTAGTGATTGATGCTTAGTTGGTTTGGCCAGGGGTTCATCACTTGTTGTGTGCATTGGTGGCTTGTTGCCACTACCTGTTGGCTACAGGTTCTGCCTCAATTGATGCATTGTTGGTTGGTTCTATTTCCTTGGTCCCCGGTTCCAAGGCTTGCATTTCCCAGGTTGTCTGTAGTGTCATTAAGTTTAGCCAGCCTATGGTCTACCCTCAGGCCCAGAGGCTCACAAGTAAGCCTTCTTGGTGGCAGTGTCTTCCATCATGTCCTAGCCGATATTCGGGCTTGTGGTTATTGGCGGTATAACAGGGTTATGGTGGCCTGGCATTTGATTAACCTTCCTGGTTCCAGTGTGTTGTGTGTTGCTTTAGGTCGTGTTGTCCCCCGGCCTTGGTTTTCTCCTTCATTTTCATTCCTGCTGCCTCTCCTCCATTGTAAGTCCTGTGTTTTTGTTTTCCATGGTTAGTTAGCCACAGGGAGCCACCAGGAAGGCTCCCCTAGAAGCCTAGCATTGAATTTAATTAACTGTCTTTCTCTGGTAGAGCCCTGGTGGCCTCCTGGCTCCCTCCCTTCCCTTCAGGTTTGTTGGTTCATCAGTGGGTTGTTCATCATCTCCAGAACTGATCAGAGGAGCTGCCTGTCAGCTGGGGTCAAGCCACCTTGTGGCAGTTATCAGTACTACTGGGTTCAAGCTGGTTTTGAGTAAATCTCTTGTTTCTTATTAAATGTTGGGGAAGTTGTTTGCTGGTTTTGAGGCTTCATTTTCTGTGAACCTTACAGTTGTCTGTAAAGCTTTGCTGGCTTTCTGGATGCTTTTCTCATTGGGTTGGCAGATTGTCCCTCGCTACCTGTACCTGTGTGAAAGGGGCCAGGTTCTGGTTCTGATTCCTGGCAGACCAAACAGAGCTCCTGAGACTGATGTGACCCATGAGAATGAAGCAATCTCAATCTTCACGGCTGTGAAGGGATGTGAGAATGAAGCAATCATAGTGAGTTAGCATCAAGGAGCCACCGGGTCACTACCAAAAAGAAGCATTTCATTACATTCATTGCTGTTTTTGTTTTGTTTTTTGTTTTTTTACATCCACCTCATCCATCCCTCCTCTTCCTTACACAATCACTTACTTACGTGGCACAGGAGATGTCCTATTGTGGTAAATACTTCAGGTTATCGTGGTAAACACGTTGTTCCTCATATTGTTTGTTATATAGTACTGTTCATAGGTTCATGTGAGGATGTGATTTTAAACATACTGTATGTAAACTTTAGGTTATATACATTGCAAATTTTTATTTTTTTTATTTTCTGTAACTTTTTACAATGCAGCACTGAGTGCTGTTGCAGTGTTTTTCTATAGATGATGTCATGAATTTTGTTTAAAAGTGTATACATATCACATGTATTAAAGAGTTTATTTTCACAGGTTTTGGAGACCCATTATGAGCACAACAATTTTCCGGGCACGTCTGAGGTATGGCTTGTGGCCAAACGTCTTAATCTAAGACCAAAACGAGTAAAATATTGGTTCCAAACGAAGCGGGGAAAAGACCGTCGAGCACAAAAGATGGCAACAACATCTACGTTTGTGTGCTCCTTGTGTGGAGCAGCATTCATTAGTGAATTGCACCTGGACAACCATAAGAGACTCCACAGATCAAGTCACAGATTTCCATGTACACAGTGCAAAGCAATCTTCCTTTCCTCAATCTTGCAGGTAACTCATGAGCTAAATCATGACTTGATATCGGGATCCAAAACTCTATTCCGTAAGCTCCCAGATGGAGCAAAAGATCCATTGACTTTAGGTCAGGCAAAACCAGGGGATATTATAGAAAAAAGTGATTCTGACGGAAGTGAACCCGAGTTGGAAATTGATGAAAGAGTAAATATGGATGATGAAATTGCAAGTGCTGTGAACACAATAACATGCAGTGTTGAAAGTGAAGGGGAAGCCATAGCAGATAATCTTGACATCCAGGCAAAAATCAGTTCAGATAATTTTGAAAGTAAAGTGATAGTAGTGAAAAGTCTTGAAAACATTGATAAAGATGTTGTAAATTACTATGAAACTATGGAGAAAGACCTGAAATATGATCTCGATGAACTTCGTGATACTCAAGTTGTGGAAGATGGCACATCTTGTAAAGATGAGATGGAAGTACGGTTATTTTCTGCGGTGAAAGTAGCAGAAAGTAAGTCCATCATAACCGAAGAAAAGAAAACACGGCTACCAGATAAAAAAGTTATACGGGAAGAAGTATTCTTTGATGACATTACAGATAGTGAAGATGATGATGACGATGAGCCAAGATTGAAGATTGTAAGTGCATATACCATTTCTCCTGACACTGAGGATTTAGAGCTAGAAGACGAGGAAGAATCATAAGTGAAACCTGCTCTTCATGATAACAGGTAAAAGTGAATCTGGAGCTTCACAGCAGTGGAGCATTTAAAGAGAATTGTATACGTTTTTGAGTATGTCCCTAGCTGACTTGCCAAGTTATCAGTTATACTAATCTGTGACTGTCAAGTCAGCAGCTGTCCATTACGAAGATATTTTTTCATGGTTATTATTAATGTAAAAATGTATAGGTAAAAACTTACGTATAAACAAAGGCCATGATACAAGATAATTTGATAATTGTAATATTTAGGGAATAATTCTCTGAAGGTTACTTAGCATGCAGAATGTGTGTGGATATGTAAACGAGCAACAATTGAGGGACACTGTTGGGGAAACGACGCTGATAAAATACTAAAATTGTTAATGTTAATAATGATGCGAGCCTTCATGTACTGGTATTGCCTTGTGTGTGGAGATACAGTTGCCTTTGTTATGCTCATAACAAACTTGGACTGGCCCATAATTTGGCTACTGCTGCCGGAAAATTTGCTCAGGGCTTACAACTCGATAGCCATACAATAAGTCTAGTGGGTGTATAGCATGTGTGTTTTGCCTGCTAGTTTGTAAAGCAGCAGATGAATATATAATAATATTGAAGCCTGCTATACATCCCATAATACCCTGTGTCAGCTTAGAAAACTGACTATTTGGACATTATGACATAGCTCAATACTTAAAAAATTTAATGTGATACAACAGGTAAACAATAAATTCTCAAACGTTTGCACTCTTGTTAGTAACATGTTAGAAAGTTTATGTTGCTCAAAGTAGGGTGTTCAAAATTTAATTTTCAACTGGATTTTTCATCCGCTCATTAGTATGGTATTCAGAGATTTGTGATAACGTAACCAGTCAATTTAGCATTTCAACATGTATCTTTGATATCCTTATCTAGTAAATTTATGCCATTTCATTGGAGATTAATATTTTGAACACGCATTTAGTCACGAACCTGTAAGTGTATGGGTGAGAAACCCCGTTGTTCACAACCTCGTTATGACCAAGGATTTGACTCTTGATCGTGTTTCATATACTGTATGTAGTTATTGCTCACCCATCTGCCTTTCATGGTCAAAAAAGTCTCAAATAAATGTTTTATATATTTGTCTTTTAACCTTATTAATTTTTATCTCATTTGCATGGAGAAGATGGACAAAATCAGTATACCTGTACAGTAAATCTGTATGACCTAGGTTTCATGAATATCTTACTTGGTAAATAATTTGTACAAAAGAAATCAATACATTCCATATTTTCATGACTGTTTTGCATCTATAAGCCATGTGGCTTGGCAGGAAATATGACTTGTGCCAAAGTACATGCATGCATGTATTGCTAGTTCAAATATATGTTGTACCTAATAGCCAGAACTGCACTATTTGGCCTAGTATACCAGGTCCATTTTGCCTAACAGCCTGAAGAATTTTGCATATTTAAAATATTTATTTTGGAATTAGTTCACCTCTGATTGTATAATATTATACTGACCACATGAGCTTCTAACTTGCATTTAGTTTTATGTATGTTATGCAGTAATGAGAAATAATTCAACTGGCAAATTAGATTAGGTTAGAATTATTTGTTTTGACTAACAAAAAAAACTATCATGTTTATAATACAATGAAAAATTTTCATTCTGTAAGAGAGTTTTTGATAATTAAGAAAATTTAGCTTGTTAGGCAACTCTGGCTATTAGTTATGATATATACTGTGTGTGTGTGTGTGTGTGTATATATATATATATATATATATATATATATATATATATATATTATATATATATATATATATATTATATATATATATATATATATATATATATATATACACACACACACACACACACATACACACACACTACTGGGAAGATGGGGACACCACAAGCATAGCATTCATCCTGTTACTACACCTAGGTAATTACACACATCTTTCCATTTCTCCATTGCATAGGTACAGAATGCAAAACAAACATTCTAAGCATGTCACACACACAACAAAAAATCCAGCCTCTTTCGGTCTCAAATCCACCTTTTACCAACCTTAGTAGTTTTGATTTATGTCAATTGAAAATTGGAATTACTGTATATATTTATATTGTAAGTTCAGGCACTGGGCTCTAAATTATCTTGTAACTGATACTGTAACTACTCAGTAAATGGCTGTGTCTTTATGACATGCATCCATGTGCAGTGAGTAGATTTTGGGCTTGTAAAGTAAATAATATATATTTTGTAAAGTAATTTGAAACTTGGTAAATTTATTTGTGAGTGAGTTCTTGGTCCTCACTCAAAAAATAGCTCAACTTGTATGTGGTTAATCAGCTATGTTCAGCTAAATGCCGAGATATATTCCTGGTATTAACGGTGAGGAAGTAAGGCACAAAGCTCTCACTTCCCCCCCTAATCGCTGGTAAATACTGACTAGTTTAGGCCAGTAATTTGTGGTTGTGTAGCATTTTGAGAATTCCTAAGATATTTATTAGTTTCCATCACTAAAAGCTGAATGATAACTATGGTAAACTAGCAGGCTCTGTGTTACCTATATCAGTGATTGGAAGGCTATGTGTCACCTCTACCAGTGATTGGTAGGCTATTTCTCACCTATACTGATGATTGGCAGGCTAAGTGTTGCCTATACCAATGATTGGCAAGCTACATGTCACCTATACCAGTATCTGGTGGGCCATATATCGCCTATACCAATGATTGACAGGCCGTGTTACGTACACCATTGATTGATTGGATACATGCATGACAATTAGTCCTGTGATTGCACTAGCCCATTGATGCATGTATTAGATGAATATACTGTATATATATTCATTGTGCCGTTGGATTAGTGAGTAATGGCTTCTATTTTTCATAACAAGGTTATCAGTACTTTGTATGAAAATTAGCATATACAGTACAGTATAAAGAAAACATTTAACCTTTTTGGATTTACAGAATTGCAAGAGATTATTTTTGTTAGTAAGAAATGCAAAGCTTGAGAATAGCGAGGTTAAATTGGTCGTGTTGTTATTAATCTTCATGATGCATCACTGTAGAATACAAATGTCCTTCATGCGAGTCACTGTAGAACACAAACATCGTTGAAGCGAGTCACTGTTGAATACAGACATCATTGAAGCGAGTCAGTGTACAATACAAACATCGTTGACGCGAGTCACTATAGAATGCAAACATCGTTGATGCGAGTCACTGTATAATACAAACATCGTCCCATGAAACAATGTTAATGTCTGCCAATTTTTACAGAAGAATAAAAGGAACTTGTATTTTATGTGGATAAAAGTCAGCACTTTTAAGTGTTTCTCATGTTTTTTGAGTGGTAGCATGCAGATGAGTGATCTTTCATTTTAACACATTCGTGATTTCTGAGCAGTTTGTGCCAGGTATAAATGTGATGGTAAAGCTTTATTTTGAAGTGGTTTATAAGGCTTTATTTAAAAAGTTGTGCCATAAATTGTTCTTTTTTTATTAATTTATAAATGCTGGTAATAGGCATTTTAATTTCCCATCTTATTGACTTTTTGTGTAAGGTGAATGTTTGTTTTTTAAAGTTTTGTAGATAATTTGAAATATTTATCTGGAATGTAACATGTCCATTGAAAATCAATCAATGTTCTGCATTTTATAGTTATATGTATCATTTCATATATGTTCATTATCTCATGTTCCTCCATGCATGTTTACAACAGAACAAGGATAACAATTTTTCAAGTTTCTATGCTGCTAATATGAATTGAGCAGCATTTTTATTATTTTATTATATTATTATTATTATTATTATTAATTATTATTATTATTATTATCAGCATTATTGTAAGGAATCAATAATTTAGAATAGCTTCCTCAGCACTGTTCATGTTTGTAATTGAATTATGCTCTTTAGAATAAAAATGTTTCTGTTATACAATATGGATACTTAATTTTGACTAAATTTTCTTAAAATATTAAACTATTATTATTATTGTAATTAGTATTGTTGTTGTTATTATTATTATTATCATTATTATTAGATACAATTACCGGCTGTGCTGAGGAGTAGTAATTTATTTCTTTGAAAGGATCCTTTACAAAGGAAAAATGGAATGAGCTTAGTAGGATTAGTTTAGCTTTGAAGCGCCTCTTGTCTCACTCTCTCTCTCTTTCTCTGTCGGATAATTGTTTATTTATTACTGGCTTGCAGAGGCAGGTGGAGAGGTTGGGCTTAGTATTCCTTATTGTACTAAAAGTTAAGAGACAGATTTGCTTGTTGGTTGATGCGTAATAGCGTTTGTTAAGATATATTTTACTCCCAAGACAGTGATAGTATATGATACTTGCAATGTTATTCTCAAACTTTCCTTCAAACTTCTGAGAAAACACATTCTTGAGGTTACTGCCCCACAACGACAATAATTCCAAGACTAGCATGTCTCCTCTCGTGTATCTTCATGATAATTATTCCTAGTGGGCACTATTGATTGAAAGCGACTGACGTTACATTGTAAACAGTACATAATGGTCACTTTCAAACAACAGTGTCCACTGGGTTACCTTCTATAATGACAGAAACCTGATAATGAAGTTCATTAAGATTAAACAACATTAACACAGCCCTTAGAGGACATATGTGTGTGTGTGTGTGTGTGTGTGTGTGTGTGTGTGTGTGTGTGTGTGTGTGTGTGTGTGTGTGTGTGTGTGTGTGTGTGTGTGTTTGTGTGTGTGTGTGGCTGAATGCTTGCATGTTTGAGCATGCTCACTCTCATGTACAAATATAATTTATGTTAATATTAGTGTGAAGGTATGTGTGTGTCCATGCTGGTTCACATGCATGGATACACACACACTAATTCATGTGTACCTGCATGGATACACACACATGCACTAATGCATGTGTGTGTGTGTGTATCCACGCAGGTGCACATGCATTAGTATGTGTATGTATATCTATGCAGGTGCACATGCATTAGTGTGTGTGTGTGTATCCATGCAGGTGCACATGAATTAGTATGTGTATATCCATGCAGGTGCACATGCATTAGTGTGTGTGTGTGTATCCATGCGGGTGCACATGAATTAGTGTGTGTTTCCACCTCACTCTACACATAACCTGTCATCATCATATTCATACATTATAGTATGCATGGTAATGTGCAAACTATTTAAAGGCAATTACTGTTCTGTACTCTATATAGTTTTGTACTTATTACAAATATATAACCCTGATATGGCTGATATTGAATGCATAGTGTAAGTACTGCTTTGTACATAGATCTAAGTACATTTAGCTTTCATTATGTACAAAAGTATACTTAAAATATATGTTCAATATCTGTGCATACTATGTTATTGTATGATACTATGTTATTGTATGACACGAGGACAGGCGGTTAGACCATAATGCAGTGTGATAGGAAATGTAATATTTTTATCAGTGTCTGCATTCTGCCTATATTTACCTCAGCATTTTGTATCAGTAAATGGGGTGGTAACTTTACTCAGAGCTTATACTACATTGATTTGGATTATACAATGATTAAAGAAGAGAACAGAAGAATGTGGTTTTGTGATTATGGGTAATTTACTCAATACTATTATTTTGTTTCACTCTTGATTCAGTAAGCTATTTCCTGTCTTAAAACAGGCTAGTACAATTGTGTGTAAATCTGCTGTTAACTGTTACCACGGTAGTGGAATTGACTTAATTCCTAATAAAAAATTACAAAAATAATGACAATAATTTAATACAAATAACAATACAGTACTTGTAAAGTCTGTGTTGACCAATCTGAATGACAGCTGCTCAAGTAATTATTCTCGAGTAGATTAGTGTTCACCACTTGAGGTCGAGTTAGACTTGGCATTACCCACAAACAGCAGATATATTAGGCCTTCATTTACACATCCTTTGTAGTGTATCACGTTGTTGATGCCCTCCCCCCCCCCCATTCTTCTCTCTCTGATGTGTACTTACAATGTTATATGTTCTTTGTTATTCATAGATCTAAGGTCTTCATAGTTTACAAACAATATTTAATGGTGTTTTGTTCACTGAAGATTGCACCAGGAAAATGGAAAAACAGACAATCTAAATTAATTCATAGATGCTAGTGATGTAATGCATTTTCCCGGTATTCACAGGTGACAAGAATCTTTAATTAGCTAGTAAGTCGTACAATGATTGCAAGAAATGTGATGAAAACTGCCATAGTGGTTTGTTAGAATTCTTGAGTATAATTTGTATTTTATTTATGTTTACAACCCATTCATGTATTCGGTGAAAGAATGATTGTGCAAGTATTCCTGTTTTAGTCTCGGATGTTGTGCATTGTGTATTTAAAATACAGTAATTTTTTTATGCAAATTATGTTTTTACATGCAGTGAAACTCTGTAATAACAGGTTCATTAGTCCCATGTTTTATGATCTGGAAGATTTTAAGTCACATGTTCTGAAATATTTTTGTTCTTGAATGTTGTCCGTGGATAACACTTCAGGAGGTATGTAAGGATAATTTCTTTGGGTTAACAGACAACTTACCTGACCAGTTGCCCTATGGAGAAGGTAATTGCTATTACCATCCCAGTTCTCCTAGAGAGCTAGTAATGGCCATTGCCTGGCTAGTTCCTCTTGAGAGTTGGTAACGGCTATTACCTGACTAGTTTTCCCTAGGAACCCGGTAATTGCTATTAGAGTCACACTATTGCTAGATTGTTGTGTTATAGTCAGATGTCTGCCATGTAGTACAAGTAAGTTATTATTTTTTCCATCTGTTGTGCTTGTAGTAAACTGAATTTTCACTGGAATTTTCTAAATATTATGTAGCATTTTGCCATAAAGGCTAACATTTTAGACTAAATGCTTGTATTATTATCCAATTCTTAATTTATTAAAAAAGTAAATATAATTGCCTACTAAACAAAAGTTAACTAAAGCCATTAAGCAAGTGCTAATTGAACAGCCTCCAAAATAAGAAAGCAGTGTTCAGGATCAAAGGGCTAGTGTGTTCGAAGAAATTTTTTGAACCTTTGGCTGATAGATAAATATTGATATGGATTACGAAGTCCATCTTCCAGTTGTCAGGTAGCAGCCAAACTATATCAGTTTCACAAGGTTATGATTATGGAAAATTATTCCCAAACTTTATGAAATAATAACTTTGCTTTTCCATTGGTTCTTATCAAATAAAAATGGGGAACTTATTTGTCTCGTTTGTATATTAGCCATTACTCTTGGACCTTGTGCCGAGAGGTCACGACCTCTCCGTAGGGTGCAGTCGCACCTCCACAGATCTCCAATATCAGCTAATGATACTGGTAATGGCTCCAAAAGGCCACCACTTACGGGCTATTCATGCCCGTGCCACCTTTTGGGTGGCTTAATCTTCATCAATCAATCAATTAACATTGTGCCCACTTGGTTATGGACATATGATGTAAGGAGTCGTGCCTCTATATAGTATCCTATTACCCTTGCTCCATATACGACATTGCATATTAATCGTAGGAGAGCTTGTTAGTTAACTTGTTGCAGATTTGTTAATGCCGTATAGTATTTTTATATTGCCAAATGTGTACTTTTTGGGTACTATAGTATAGTCTATATTCTTGTATAACCACTAACAGTTTATGGAGGACAGGTTGAAATGGATAATTAAAGTTAAAAACCAATAAATATGTACATAGGCTACTCAATAAGAGATCTGTGAAAGGTTGTGTTGTAAATGGAATTGAAATTTGTATCTATATAATCGTGTATTGTGAATAAATAGACTTAGACAAAATATACTGTATCTAATTAAGATTACAGTATATGGTTCTAATATTAAACTGGAATAATATAGTGAACTATAAAACATAACTTATAACTAAAGTCTGCTAATAAGGAAAAAGATATAATACAAATTTTATCGGATGAATAGCAGGTTCCTGAGATATGACCTTCCAACTTCTCTTCCATTCATTGCTGGATGAACAGAGGCTAGAGTAAAGTATTGGCTCCTTTTTTTTTAAGTCACTCCTCCCCGGCCAGGATACGAACCCAGACCAAATTGCTCAGAAAGCGCGGGGCGTGTGTTTTACCACTATGCCACGGGGACTTAATCTCATCAAAACGTTCAAAATACTGAACAATTTGAAGGATGTTGATCCAGAAAACGTGTTCAGTTTGTAACACCAATAAAGAGCAACGGTTTCAAGCTCAAGAAGCCACAATGGAGGACTGAAAGCAGGAGATACTTTTTCACCCCACGGAGTTATTAACCCATGGAACCGCCTACCCTCCGAAGCCGTAAATGCCAAAACACTGTTTAACTTAAAATTCAGGTTGAAAATCTCATCAGGACAAATGGGGGGACCTCTGACAACCCACCGGCTTCCAGTAAGGACCATTTAGTGGTCCTCAGGTAATACATTCATACATACATACATATATACATACATACATACATACATACATACATACATACATACATACATACATACATACATACATACATACATACATACATACATACAATCATAGGATATAAGAAGACTGCTTGAATCATGTGTAGGGCAGGTACAATAAAAAAAGAAGTGCATTATGGCCACAGGTATATTACTGGCCCAAGTGTAGCTGCGTGTATTACGGCAACATACGCATGGTGCTTAAGTGTATTTCGGCACTTCAGTGTTACAGGTAAATTCCGGTGTATTTCAGACCAAGTGTATTACAGCCGCAAACCTTGCCAGCACGAGGGTGTATGTGTAAAAATTAGGATTAAGGGCTTGCCCGAAATGCTATGCGTACCAGTGGCTATACAAGATTGTAAGAACTCTTGTATATAATTAAATAAATAAATAAAATGAAATAAAATAGTGTATATTCAATTTCAAATTTCCCGCCACCTTCCCTGATCAGCTGAACGCGCAAGAGTACATCAACTCCCACATGTCTCCCGCTCCATTATTTATATCAATCATATATTATAACAATACACTTTCATCATTTAACATACCATCACTAATATAAAACAAATAAATGTTTGAGGTAAACTATGGTTGTATATATGTAATTGACGTAATAAATTACTGAAACAAAGGGTCTACAAATTCTTGAAAGATATTGTGGTAACTTGTCATCCCGACCGACATCTCGATGTAAACATTGCGAACAAAGGGCAGATTGGGTACACCTGTCCTCTTATTTGGCCTCATTATCCTATTTACACATGGCTCAGGTGATTGATTCCTCATCCCGGGGATGCTAAAGGCCAGAGGAAAGGTAAGGGGTAGATATCGTCCCATTTTTGAGACGGGATGCAGGGAAATTAAAATTCAATGGGGATGCAGTATTTATGTTCCATTAGTGAATTTTCAGCCATATCCAAGTTGCTAGTTGTTAAGGGTTATTAGCGAGGGAGGGCGTCCTTAGTCCTTTGCTCTTATGGCGTGAGTTTGTATTGATCACTGCCTGGGTAAGCCTAGGGTTGTGTGTCGAGGGCTGGCTGGTTGTGTGTGTCGAGGGCTGGCGGTTGTGTGTGTCGAGGGCTGGTGGTTGTGTGTCGAGGGCTGGCGGGTTGTGTGTGTCGAGGGCTGGCGGGTTGTGTGTGTCGAGGGCTGGCGGGTTGTGTGTGTCGAGGGCTGGCGGGTTGTGTGTGTCGAGGGCTGGTGGTTGTGTGTCGAGGGCTGGCTGGTTGTGTGTGTCGAGGGCTGGTGGGTTGTGTGTGTCGAGGGTGGCTGGTTGTGTGTGTCGAGGGCTGGTGGTTGTGTGTCGAGGGCTGGCGG
>WNGS01169217.1:21322048-21336363 GCA_020271785.1 Procambarus virginalis
AAAACCTCCAGTTAGCAATACTTTTCCTTGACATCCTTTCATTGGATTTATTTGGGGATTTATTTCATCCTTTCATTGGATTTATTATTTATTATTTCCATTGGTGCTAATTTTGTGCATTGATTTTCTGTGTATAGCTATTTTTCTGAAGAGTTCTCATTGTCTCTCAAAATATTGACCCTCCTAACCCACTAGGCAAACTTATGATATCCATATTTGTTCCTTAACTATTTAATTAATCTTAGGCCCCTATCATCTTGCCATGATCATCATTTGTCCCTCCAGCAGCATCATTCTTGTAGGGTTATCGTGAGATGATTTTGGGGCTTTAGGGTCCTGCGGTCCTCGATCGGGCCTCCTTTTTGTTACACACCCCCAGGAAGCAGCCATAGCAGCTGTCAAACCAACTCGCAGGTACCTATTACTGCTAGGTGAACAGGTGCATCAGGGTGAAAGAACTCTGTCCGTTGTTTCCGCCTTCGCCGGGATTGAACCCGGAACCTTTGGATACGATCCCAAGCCGTGTCCACTCAGCCTAGAACACTCAGGACAGCAGATTATTTTCACTCTCACAATCCCTCTCCAATCCATTCAGGGGAGCCAGTCGCCGTACTCAGGACGCACGCTGGACTTGTGATCCTGTGGTCCTGGGTTCAATCCCGGGCCGGCGAGAAACAATGGGAGTGTTTTCTTTCACCTATGCCCTGTTACCTAGCAGTAAATAGGTACCTGGGTGTTAGTCAGCTGTCACGGGCTGCTTCCTGGGGGTGGATGGCCTGGTAAGGACCAGAGCCGGGGGCACTAAAAGCCCCGAAATCATCTCAAGATAACCTGACGATCTCATTTCTCATTGTGATTTCATGCTCTTCTTGCTATCATCTTATTCTCTTGTAAATGTTTTGTGTTATATATTCTCATTCAGAAACTCTACTTTCTTTAACTCAACATTGTTTTACAAGATTCACTGACGAAGATGTTTGTCTAGCCACACTGTCATTTAGTTATCACAGTCTAGCCACACTGACCCTCATTGCATATTTGATCCTCTTTCAGGAACGAAGAAAGCAGCACATTCACACGTTGGAAGAGAGTAAGGATGAGGGCCTGGAGGGTGAAGCAGCTATCAGCTCACAAAAAGCTATGAGGCAAGATGGTTCCACTTGTGATGCGCTTTCATCTGCAGGAAGACCTCAATAAACATCAGGAGATGCATAAATCTCATTGGGCTCAGGTGAGCTACTTTTGCACCTCGGGCTTGGGGAGTAGAAGAACTCCCAGAACCCCTTCAACCAGTATATGTGGGCCTGGGCCGCTCCAAGCAATAGCCTGGTGGACCAAACTCTCACAGTCAAGCCTGCCTCGGGCCGGGCTTGGGGAGTAGAAGACCCTCAGAACTCCATCAACCAGGTATTAACCAAGTAAACCGCATTCGCCGTCATTCTTTCAGCGGTCATCTTCACCCACACCTCAGATACCTTTTGTATCAGTGATCCACTACTCCCTACATGCTCACCTCTTCCCAAAAGAAACTAAAAGAAGTGTTAAGTCCACAGACACAAACATGCTCTCTTCTGTCATGTTAGGAACCCTAATCATCTTATTGATTGGTCTTATAAAATCATTTTTCCTGCTCTATTCTTCACAGATGCATCTTGTTGACTCGGCTCTGATACTCAACGTATCCAAGATGAACCTTAGTCTTGGCTTTGTTGTTGTTGACTCTTGCCTTTTACAGTACATAAATGCTCCAACCTCTTAACAAATGGAATCGGACTTTAACCTACCCCTTTTTTGTTACCTTTCTCTTATTCTTACCTCATCCCATTCTTACCTTCATCCCATTCTTACCTTTCATCCTATTCTTACCCTTTATATTATTCTTACCTGCTCCTCACCTCACCGTCTTTTCCTTATTTATTTACCGGTACCTCCTCCTTCTATCACACAGTATATCCTTCATGACTAAGTATCACATTCACTCCAAACATCTACCACTTCGGGCTACTCATGCCTGTGCCACCTCTTGGGCAGCTTAATATCCATCAGTCAATCACGACTTGGTAATGGTCCAGCATGGACCGAAAAGTCGTCATTTCTCCATTTTCTGATATTGTGGTTTGGTTATCATAACATACCACTACAATCAATGCACACACCCACCTCACACACATACTTACCTCCCCCATACTCATAATACCCATCACCAACACTATTATACCCACCCACATAGCAAAGTATATTTACACCTAAAATTGTTGCCCGCTTCTCAATGTACACTATGTACCAGTGTATGTACACTGTGTTCAGGTTAAAGTATACTTGCTGGTTGGTCAGTAAGTTATTGTGGGTTGTCTTAATAATCCCTCCAGAGGTTGATAGACATTAAGCCCAACAACCAACAGACCCACACCTTCACTCATATGCATACCCCACATGTGTCCACCCCCACCCAATACTCTTCCACATGCCTACCCTCCCACATCTCACCACCTGGTCACACCACAAGAACAGTACTCAGGTCCACCTTTAGACAATGTCCTGCACTTACAAGGATTTTGGTCAACAAAGCCAATTCAGTTTCAATTCTCATTCCCTCACCTTATCTGCTTTGTGTTGATGTAAGGTAAGGTAATTATCAGGAGACAGCTCTAATCTATCACAACTATATATTACTTGGATGGATAAGGGATAAAGAATTAGGATAGGACGTAGGAAAGGAGTGGTGCTCTGCCTCTTGAATGGTTGGGGATTGAACACGACTTGCAAGAAGCGAGACTGTCTTTCTACCATCCAGTCCTAATGGTTGGTTTGTATAGATGTAATGCTGACATAGTTACTTATGTAAAGATATGTACAGTACAATTACATTTGTACTTCCTTTGCAGAGAAGAGTATCAGTATCATCAACACAACTGACTTACAGAAGATAGTTAATGAGAACCGTGATGCTCGTGATCACTGAGCATCCAAGGGAACATGGAACCCTACAGGTGATATATCGTAATGGTGTAAATCTAACCTGTGGCAATATGGAAGTGTGTGTAATTACCTAAGTGTAGTTACAGGATAAGAGCTATGCTCGTGGTGTCCGTCTTCCCGCACTCATATAACGCTTTAAATTACTGACAGTTTTGGCCTCCACCACTTCTCACCTAACTTGTTCCAACCATCTACCACTCTGTAAATGAATTTTTTTATATTTCTTTGCATCTTTGTTTAGTTAGTTTAAATCTACGACCTCTTGTTCTTGAAGTTCCAGGTCTCAGGAATTCTTCCTTATCAATTTTATCGATTCCCGTTACTTTCTTGTACGTAGTGATCATGTTGCCTCTTTTTCTTCTTTCTTCTAGTTTTGGCATATTTAATGCCTCTAACCTCTCCTCATAGCTCTTTTCCTTCAGTTTCTGGGAGCCACTTAGAGGCATGTCTTTGCCCTTTTCCAGTTTGTTGATGTGCTTTTTAAGATAAGGGGGCACCATACAACCGCTACATATTCCAGCTTTGGTCTAACAATAGTCGTGAACAGTTTCTTCAGTATTTCGCCATCCATGTATTTAAAACAATTCTGAAGTTAGAAAGTTTAACGTAGGCCCTCTCGTGTGTCATCCAGTTCTTCCTTTGTCCATGTTTTGCTTGCTGGTGGGCTGTAGGCATTTACAATTATTAGTATATCTTCCTGATTCTATACCTGCAATGCCATTATGTCAACTTATAGAAGGTTTTTCTAGTATAACTCTCTTACCTTCAAGTGTTCTTAACCAGCACAGCCACTCCTTCCCCATTCCTATTTTCCTGTCACGTCTCCAAACTGATGTGAATACGACCTCATTTAATATATTTTCTTCAAGTTTCAATTCTGTTAATACAGCAATATCTGGGACCATAAGCTGAATTATATCTTTCAGCTCCAATATTTTTTAACTGACTCCATCTATGTTGGTATATAATATTCAGGAATATGTTCCCTTTCCCTTTGTTCTTTACTTCCCCTTCCACTAATGATTTTGTTGCTTTTTTTTTATATACCATTTCACAGCTTTCCAGTCCCTAACACGTTGTAGAAAAAATAATTTCTTTGTTCTTCATTTCTATTCCCGTTGACATTTTGCTTCAATGAGTTCATTTTCACAACAGCGTTTTCTGTCTTCCTTTGAGAGGTCTTTTCTTGTTGACCAAGTTTGCCATCTTCCTCATACTGCAATTTCCTGGCATTTCTAAGCACTTCTGTCATTTGTTTCACTCCATTAAATGTCACCCTTAATTAAAGGGTGGTTCTTGTCTCTCTCAAATTTCCTATCCCCTAAAATCACTGACATTTTCCTTTAATTGAAGGCTTTCTTTCTCCTAAACCACTATTTTTCTCTATGATTTTCATCTCTTTCTGCTGCTCGGTCCACCCTAGATGAATTTCCTTTTTCTAAACACCCAAAAATTATTATGAACTTACTTCTGTCTGCAGTGTTTTGTATAAGTTTACTGTTGGTTACCATTTCTTTCCTAATTGCTTGCCTAATTTCTGCTTCTTGGTTGGTCATGTATGGTTTTGACTTCCAAACATACTTCCTTGATCGTCTCTTTCTCTTTTACAAACTTGTGCATACGTCTCTTTTATTTCTTCTTTATACTTTTCTAGGTCTTTATTAACCTCCTCTATTTGAGTTGTCACTGAAGTTTCCCCTTACATATCCTTGCTTAACTCTATGTCAGCCCTTAGGGTTCCTTGGAGTTTGTTCACCATATGAGTCTATTTTCTTGTTTATTTCTTCAAATTCACCACTCTTCACTTTCCATGCCTCATTATCCTTACTAGTTTCCTTGATGTGTTCCTCCTGTATCCTTACCTTATCAGTCAAGCTGGTAATTTCCTACCTTGCTGGAAAATACTTCCTTTTAAATTACAAAACTCGATCTTGAGACCTTCATTTTTTTGTTATAATTTAATTATCTTGTCTTCATAATTCTTTAGTATGTCTTCAAAATCACTAACCTGCTAAGAAACCCACCTTTCATTATATATTGTGCTGATAATCCTTCAAAACATTCCTTTGTTGGTGTGCTGCCCTCCCCTGTGGTGGCGGCCATCTTTGTTGTTGGCATTCTGCTGTATTGGAAGATCAACTTTCCAAGCCCAGATTTTTTCATTCACTTACACCTATTTCTTGACTCTTAGTTTCTTTTCAAATTCTCTTCATTTTCATGTATTATGGGACACCACTAACAGCCTTCACCTGCTCCCAACACTTAGACAGTTTGATTTATCCTGGAGCCTGCAGCAGTGTGAGTGGTGTGTGACTGAAATAATAGAGGATAATGTGTGGTGTATGGTGTGTGTGGTGTGTGTGTGTGTGTGTGTGTGTGTGTGTGTGTGTGTGTGGTGTGTGTGTGTTGTGTGTGTGTGTGTGTGTGTGTGTGTGTACTCACCTACTTGTGCTTGTGGGGTTGAGCTCTGGCTCTTTGGTCCTGCCTCTCAACTGTCAATCAACTGGTGTACAGGTTCCTGAGCCTACTGGGCTCTATCATATTTACACTTGAAACTGTGTATGGAGTCAGCCTCCCCCACATCACTTCCTAATGTGTGTGTGTGTGTGTGTATGTGTATGTGTGTGTGGTATTAATACAAAGACCCATATCAAACAGTACAGTACTTCCCATAATATGTATACAATGTGTATCAACAGTCCAAGAGGAAATTTTGTTTAAGTAATTTTGTCACATTGGTTGTTTGATGAGAATTCTGAATAAATTGGCAAGCTTGCATAAAACAATATTTTTCTTTGTGCCATCTCAGTGTCTTCCCTGAACTTATGGTTCTGGCACTTGAGGAAATTATTGCGCATGCCAGGTTCCAATAACTTCTCTCCGCACACCAAAGTGGGGAAATTTTCCAACTGTCTTGCCTCTTTTCCAGAGAGGGAAAGAATGTGAGAATCAAGAAATCACTCACTGCTGCTAGGAACAAAAGATCACAAAACACTTGATCTCTCTCTGAGCAATATTTGGCAGCTCTTAAAATTTCCTAACAAATTTCTGAAAAGACCTAACAAGACACTTGGTCTCAATGCAATTTATGGGAGAAGTTTAAGTTCCTTGTTAGGCCTTTCAGAGGTTTGTTTGATGATTCAAGAGTTGCCAAATATTGTTTGGAGGGAGTTTGAATGTATTGTGACTTCTTGTCATTTTTATGATGGGAGTTTCACCTTGGTAGTCAGTTAGTCTTTGATCCCTAACGCACTCCCTGCTCATGGTAGGGAAGAAGACGTTTGGATAACATGTCATCTGTCTCAGGCTCTGTCATCTAGGAATGTTCTACCTCTGAAATTCCTCTTTCAATACACAGAGAGTAATCACACTAACGTGATGCATCGATGAGAAAATCTGTAGGAGCCGTGATGAGGATTCGAACCTTTGTGGTGGGTGTTCCCAGGCACGCGCTCCAGACAACTAGGTCACGACATGGTAAAAGGATTGCAACCTGGGGTATTACTGCACCCACGAGGATTCCTGAGGCTTTTACTGAAGTCGAACTAGAGTTTCACACAAACTCCCCATGCACTCTGGCTTTGTCATCTCGGAATGTTCTACCTCTGACGCTCCTCTTTCAATGCACAGAGAGTAATCACATT
Organism: Procambarus virginalis; assembly: GCA_020271785.1. Classification (NCBI taxonomy): domain Eukaryota; kingdom Metazoa; phylum Arthropoda; class Malacostraca; order Decapoda; family Cambaridae; genus Procambarus; species Procambarus virginalis. The sequence goes on from WNGS01169217.1 coordinate 21,328,672, forward strand.
AACATGTTAACGAGTATGAGGGGGCGTATGTCCTTTTCATGTTTGCAAGAGTATGTGTGATAACTGTATGGACATGCAGTATGTAGCGTGTGTGTGGAGACATTTGCTTATAATATGTTTCTTATTTTTGTGTGTCAGAGCAGCAATAAATCAGGGGAGGTAAGGTAATTATCAGGAGAAAGCACTAAGTCATTATGACTATAATCCACTTGGAAGGGATATGAGGATTTGGATTTAGGGTAGGATGAAGGAAAGGAATGGTGCCCAACCACTTGGATGGTCAGGGATTGAACACCAACCTGCAAGAAGAAAGACTGTCACTCCCATCCAGTCCAAGTGGTTGGTCAGAGGGGAATATGTGTGGGTTACAATCTCAAAACAACCAACCTGTCCTCTTACTAGAACGTCGCATTTTGATGTATACTTTACCCAAGGCAGAGAATTGTTGTACTAGAAAACGGTAGCGGCTCACAAAATTGACATTATGTCCTGTTTTCTGTTTTGGGTCCTCTGGTAGGTTAGGATACAGGAACTTTAATACAGTATGACAATTTCTTGACGTTGGGAAAACTTCGGAGGATGGGCTGAAACAACAGTATACTGTAGTAATAAAAATGTTCACTTCTGAATGTTATTATAATTGTGTATAATTATGACTCACTGAACAGGTTGCAGCCAAGAAAAGATATGTGCCAATTCTACCAATGATTCCAGTCCAGTTGGCCCCTCAAGAACCTCAGGCAACTCCACAACCCCCAAGTTCCGATACATCAACACCTCAGAGAACCAGAAGATCTCGTAATGTGCCAAATAAGAGGCTATGGGAGTCGTTTGATTTGGTTGGGTATAAAAGTAAGTGGATTTTGTGAGGTTAAAAAATTTTCTAAATGAGATTTAATTTGATATTACTGTATAAAATGCAACATTAGATTATCTATATATCTTATGGTTTTTACAGGAATTTATATTAAAAAAAATTATACTGTGTTTGTGTATGTAACATATTGACATCTTCACGTATTGACTTAAAACTTTGCACATTTACAGTATGTCTAGCAATGCAAGGAAGGTACCTATTGTAATTAAGCCTTGCATTTTGCTGGTGGCAAATTGAATAATTTTATCACATTGCTGGGTGGGGGATTAAAGCAGTATCTTGAAACAAAATTAGCCTAGTTGCACAAAAAATGATTAAACAAATGCCTTGATGCTAGTAGATACAGTTGGCAATGATGCCATAGGAAGGTTGTACTCTACAGCTTGTGGTACAGTTTGTCTTTGTCTGTTGTTAGAAACATATCTTTAATTTCAGGAAGAAAAACTCCAACGTATTTCACTGGCAATCAACGTGAAATCTTGGAAGCTCATTTTGAGCATGACAATTTTCCTGAACCAGGAGAGCAAATGGCCATTTCAATTCAACTGGGAGTTGAGTATGTTGTAGTTAAAACTTGGTTTCAAAATACTCGCAAAAATTATAGAAAACAGCTGAAAGAAGTGGGTATGTGTACAATGATATTTTTTTGGTTTTCTCTTATTTAAACAGTTCAAATAATGTAAGAAATCTGGAGATTAATCAAATATTGAACAACTTGATGTTTTGTTTGTATATGTATTAATGTTAGAGAATTGTTGTAGCAAGAAGCCAATTCAAGAATAAGACAGGTACTGTGGTTTATTAAGAAATTTGAATTGTAAAATACTCAGAACAATATGTGATTTGTTTCTAGTTTGGCTATGGTGTCTTGACACGTACCTGATATGTTACCATTCCTCCTTGTTCATTTGCTCTTTTGCTTCCTATCACTCTCTTTTGTAAAAACTCTTCTAGTACATGACAGTATACAATATTTTCACATATATGCCTTCTCACATTTCTGACTTTTACTGTATCAAACCATTTGGTCATTAGCCTTTATTTCCCATGGTACGGTAATTGTTTACTTCTCACCTTCATTCTCCCAGTGTTTTGCGACATTTTCACCTCTTGGAATGGAGACAAGGGAGAGTTCTCATAATGTATATGGTGGGCTCCTGCAGACGATGAGTTACAATACTGTGACTGAAGGTATGATGACCGAACCACACTTCAGAAGGTGGAGAAACGACAAAGTTTTGGTCCATCTTGGACCATTATCAAGATCTATGTGACCTCACACACAACTTGGTAACTTCTTTTACTGAATGTCTGATCTATATTTTTTTTTGTAATGTTATGATGACGTTTCACGTCGTCATTTCTCCATCTTCTGATGTGTGGTTTGGTCATCATGATGGATACCTAATTTACATAAGTATAAGTTTACACATTTGATCATCCAAGATTGATGATCTCTAGAAGGAGCTGGTCAGGTTCCTTAGCAAGTGTCTGATTAACTAGATTGTGGTGACTTTGTTGGCCTCCAGACATGGTAAACATTTACCATGTCTTTACCATGTACCATAACATTAAAAAAAGAGAAAAAGATCAGGCTTTCAGTAAAAGAAGCCTGCCCTCAAGCTAGACTGTGATAGAATAACTTAAAACCTGCCTGAAGTAGCTACTCTACTGACAGCCCTGTGCAATAGCCACTCTGCTGTCGGTCTTATACAATAGCTGCTCCACTGCCTGCTTTATGCAATAGCCATTCTACTGCCCACCATGTTCAATAGCCACTCTACTACCAGCCTTATACAACAGCCACTCTACTGCTGGCCCTATACAGTAGCCATCACTGCCACCCCTATACAATAGCCACCACTGTGCCAGCCCCTTGCTATAGCCACCCCTACTGTCAGCCCTATACAGTAGCTACTCTACTGCCAGCCCCATACAATAACTAGCTCATTACCATAGTTCATTTTTTCCTATATATTAGATATATTGCCAGTTTATGAATTGTAAATGTTGAGTGTATGTAATTTTTTACTTTTCAGCCAAATTCGAAGATGTTGGACCCTTTCCCTGTTACAAATGCAGTGTGTCATACATCACAAGGGAGTCCCTCAATAAGCATTATGAGAAACACAACACAGAGTCAAGCTACTCCTGCGGTGAATGTGGAATCTATTTTTCTCATCCAGTTGTTCTTAACACTCATTTGATGAGACATTTAAGTAAGTTTAAATACAGTATTTCGATGTTCATTTGTTTTCCTTCCAGTGTTTGTAATGTGTAATATTTCTGTTAATTGTGAATAGTTTATTGTCTGTTAAGTGTAACTCAATTCTTCGGTCATTTGGTTCAGTGAACCCCCACTGTAGTGCAGTGGGCTGGGTTCTTGGCTCGCAGTCCAGAGACCTGGGTTCAATCTCTGGGAGGGACAGAAACAGTTAGGCATGTTTCCTTTAATCTGATGCCTGTGTTCACCTAGGAGTAAATTGGGTACTTGGGAGTTGGACACTTGTTATGGCTGCATCATGAGGAAGGTCATTAGAATGGGGACCTCCTATTGGCCCATACAAGGCAGCTCCTCATATCCACCCGAACTTATTCCCTGGGTGCTGCATATCCTCTTCTTTGAGGCTGAGGGTCCCTACAAACACAAACTTCAGAGGTGGTGTCTCTCTCTATATCAGTGCATAATGATAACTACATTACTCTGTGAGTCAACGTATGACGATAACGGCATTTTGAGGGTTAAAATGAATTTGATCACCTGGAGGTATAGTAGTTAACATGTTTCTTAATGCAGTCCCTCCTCAAGGAAGAGCATCATCCAGAGGAAACATGGCATTAAATTTAGAGGCAGATAATTATTGTTCTCAGTTTCTTTTGTATTAATGTTTTCTTTTCTTTTCCTCAGCAAAAGCTGCTGATGGCCATAAAAAGAAGTTTGGTGCTGAAGCTCCCATGCTGATGGCATCTAGTCAAACGGAAGCACCACAGACCTATGAGGGAGATAATGAGAGCACAAGTGAGTCCGACTCTAACGATGAAGGAAACGGTGAACGTCCAGCTGGCAAGGATTTCAACCTCTTGTCAAGAGCGCGGGATGACTCGATGGATGATGGCATGTCTGAGGATTTCGATGACTATCATCCAATTATGGCTGTGGAGTGTATTCTTGACAACTCCTCAGAAGAAGAATATGAAACTGAATCGATGAATGAATCGCCCATTAAAAATGGAGGTCACAAATGCTCATCATGTATGGAGAGTTTTGCTTCTTTAATAGCCCTAAAGGAACACTACCCACTTAAGTGCATAAACACCAAATTTTTGCGAAAACCAGGAGAATGGAGACGAAGGAAAGCAAAGCGGAAACATAGAGTTGGGAATGAAATCCGCTGCATTGAATGCCATTTAATCTTCCCTGATCGACCTTCGTTCTTGGACCACTTCAATTCAAGTAAATGTAATGCTGGGAGACAGAGAATAGAATACACTGATGAAGAGCAGGCTATTCTTGTTACACATTATGATAGAAATAACTTTCCCATGCCATCAGAAATGAGTTTACTGGCAAGACGTTTGGGTGTTCGTTACCGTCAAATCATGCACTGGTTTCAAAATCGTCGAAGTAAAGAAAGAAAACAACAGAAAGAGAGTAAGTGTATGGCTTTCATTTATCTTTGTTCTTATAGTTTTCTTATTATTATTATTTTCTTGGGGAAACCCCTTCAGCTCCCCAGAGCTATCTGGGCTGATATGAATGTATTAGACCCTGGCATCAGTCAAAGCACACAGAGTTCTTAGGCCTACCGGGGACCATGAGCCAGAACCTGGCCCCCTCAGAGAGGCACAAGGAGCAATGGCCTATACAAACCCTCCATATGGTTGGAAACATTCTATGTCTGCCATCGACCTGGTCAGGCACCCAGAAAGGTAGACGTCCCCAAAACAAACCCTATCTGGGTAAAATATTGCTACTGAAAGCCGAACTGTTGGACCCAAACAAAACAAACGAGCAAACAAGCAGGATGTCGCAACCGCCACTGCGCTGCTGTTTGCGCAGCTCCCCCCCTCCCCGGGAGCCCCAGATCCCTGCGCCGGCTATTCACACCTTTAGTTCTGAGGCTGGATGTTAAAAAAACTGCGAAAACCGCCGACCGGAGGGAGGGAGAGCTGCGGGGTGAGCCTCCCGGGTTTCACCCAGAAAATGGCGTTTCATTACATTCAACGCTGGTTTTCTGTGGGGAGCCCCTTCGGCTCTACGGAGGTACAGTACTGTAGTTTGTTTTGGGATTCTTACCTTTCTGGTTGCCTGACCTGGTAGATGGCAGATATAGACTGCTTTCAACCACATGGGAGTTGTCTAGAGGCCATTGCTTTTCGTGCCTCTCTGAGGGGGGGGGGGCAGTTTCTAGCTCATGGTCCCCGTTAGGCTTAGAACTCCATTAATTGACTGTTGCCACGGTCTAATATATACACATCAGCCCAGTATAGCTCCAGGGAGCCTCTTGGTCTCACCCAGAAAATGGCATTTCATTACATTCAACACTGATTTTTTGTAGACCAACAAGCAGTATTGTTGGCAAATATATAATTATTTAGGCAATTTAAATTGCCCATATCTACAGTGGCAACCCTGGTAGCTTCTTTGAGCTCACATGACATACTACCCACCAGGAACACGGAACTTTTCAAACCCATCTCGTCTCCTCCAATAGGTGGGGAAGCACATGGGGATCAAGATCACCCACTATTGTGGTGAACCACCCACCCTTGCAGAGTACACGTTGGGTTTGAACAAGTATTAGAAAAAGTATTAGTCCTTGATGGGGCAGAGATTAGTTATAGGAAACTGGTGTGAACAGAATGTCCCTAGAATGCCAGTGCTAAGCTTTGGGAAGCTACCGAAGCTACCGATTTATTGCCCCAGAAAGGGACCTTTCGTTATACTGTACTCAGTATTGTTTTAATTAAAAAAAAATTTACAACTGAGTTAAGCACTTAATTAGGTTTACTCTGATTAATTTTGCAGGTAAATATCCACCGGTTGAGTGTCAGGAGTGCAAAGTGTCCTTTGTGACAGATTCCAATTTGAAGAGACACAATGAGGTGCTTCACAGCCAAGACAGCATCCCGGAGTGTGAGTTTGTTTGCTTGGTTCCAGGATGCGGTGCTGTCTTCAACAACGCAGATCTCCTGGTTACTCACAGGATGGCTCATCAGGTTGAAAGTGATGCTTCGCAGAATGACGAGGTGAGCATCTGAGGAATGTGGGGTCCCATTGCACGCTTAGCATATGTAGGAGTATGCTTAGCATATGTAGGAGTATGCTTAGCATATGTAGGAGTATGCTTAGCATATGTAGGAGTATGCTTAGCATATGTAGGAGTATGCTTAGCATATGTAGGAGTATGCTTAGCATATGTAGGAATATGCATATGTAGCATTCTTCTTCCAATGGTGAAGATGAACAAGTTCATCGTTAGTTAAAAGTTGTAATTATTTTATAGTGCAGAGAATAAGTCACAATAACTTGACTAAAAATAAATAACCTAAACCATACATATGAAAAAGGAAAGGATTGTGATGATGTTTTGGCTTGTTCTGGAGCCTTAAGTCACAGCTTTAAGTATTGTAATAATTGGCTTCAGTTGTAAAAGTTAAAATATGTGTAGCTTGCATATTTTGAATTTAGCATAACCTAAAAAATCCAAACCTTGATATATCAGAAACTTATAAAAAATCCAGAGATTTAGCTACCCAAAATCTTGAAAGATCAGAACAAGATCTCAAACTTTTAAATGTACTAAATTAGGCCTTAGGTAGTATATACTAGACCTAGGATTGCTTATTTATGACTAGAACAGATTGGGTAAGGTAAATTGGTTCTGTTCCACATTTTGCTTTGCCCTTTATAGTATTCCAAGAGTGCAAAATGTAACTTTTTTTTTTTTTTTTTTGAGGTACAACAGTACATATTTTGTACATTCCACCCATGGTAGCTATAGGTTCTATCCTTTTTGGAAGGTAGATTGATTTATTTATATAGTTTATACAGGCTCATGTAGCTTATTTAATATGAATGATTGATTAAGCAGATATGCAATCAGTTAAGTTCCAACAGCCATTCTAACCCACCACTATAGTGCAACTGGAGATAGAATTGTGGCTATCATGCATCACTTGTATTGTTTCCTGGCTTTTCAAGAGGTATGTTAGGTTTTCGACATTTGAGGGTTCAGTTGTATTATCAAAGTGCCAGATAGAACAACACTGGATGAATACATTAGAGCTTGAGTGCATGAAGAAGCTAGTTAACAGCCAGGTAACATTCTGTGCCACTGTGCCAAATTAATGTGAAAACATATTTTTGCATTATTTATCAGTTTTACCAGATACCCTGTTCAATAGGCAGTTAAGGACCAGTGTTTCCACGGCAGTTTAAGGCCAGTGTTTCCATGGGCAGTTTAATTTCTTTGATCTCTTCCTTCACCCTGATCTTTGCTACCTCTGAACGCGAGGCTGGCACGGGAAATATAGTTAGGCCTCCAAGGGTGAGAGAGCCTTTTGGCTCTTCACGTTCCTTCACTTCCTGTTGTTGTTGTAGTAAGAGCTGCTGCTGCAAGTGTTGCTGCTGTATGTGCTGTTGAAGTTGTAACTGTAGTTGCTGTATCTGTATTTTCTCATCTTCCTGATCTTCTTCCATCTGATCTTCTGCCTGATTCTCTTCCTCCTGATCATCTTCCCTCTGATCGTCTTCCGAGTCATTACCTTCTTGCTTATCATTTTCTTGCTCGTCTTCTTGTTCTTCTTTGATT
>WNGS01169217.1:21337542-21350692 GCA_020271785.1 Procambarus virginalis
GGCAGAAGAAGAAAAACAGCCTTTAACATTACAGACCAGATAACTGCTATACTGCAAAGCCATGGTCTCAAGTCTACATGGAAAACTCCTGTTAATATCAAGACTGAGCCAGTAGATAACACACAAACGTCGAAAGAAAGAGAATCGATGCAGGAGCAGATTGAGGCTATTCTTCGTCATCAAGAAGAACAACGACGGAAGCTGGAAAAGAATAATGAGGATGGTAAATGCAAAGTTACTTTCTATCTTTGATAGGTTTGAGGATTTAATGTACTTTAGTGAATAATTGAATCCTTTCGCTAAAGGATTCAATCCTCTATGCATGTTGAGCGTTATGTAGGATCACTTTCCTCCCAGAACACTACATGTAAATCAACAATCAATTCATTCCTGCCTGAAATCATATTCAAAGTTTCAGTTTTGTTTACTTAACAATTTTGTATGTGCAAATTATGCCATTTACTTAAAAACAATTATCTTTGACATATCAAATTATACATAGACTTTGATAGGTATTATTTAATGTATTTATATGACTATTATTTAATAATGTCTGAGCATATAATAATTTCAGTAAAATATAATAAAGTTGTATTTAGTGTCTCCTGCTTGGGGGGTGGAGTTAGAGCAGCACATTCTTCTGTTTAGATAGTACTTGCAATAACAATGTGGTCCATCGTACATATAATGATATTGACATAATGGACCTTGGTACTATTGACTTGGTTGATAGTGGAATTTGGTACTATTGACTTGGTTGATAGTGTAATTTGGTACTATTGACTTGGTTGATAGTGTAATTTGGTACTATTGACTTGGTTGATAGTAAATTTGGTACTATTAAATTTGGAAAAACCAGAAAATGTTTTGTATTTGTATTGCTAATAAAATGTAACCGAACCTAACCTAACCTTACCATCCTAGGTCTAATACACACTGTCTATTACTCATCAAGTTGAGTTTGCAGTGTTGAACATCTGCTTTAAATCCCCCGCCTTTTGACCATCTTCAGTTCAGTACAGTGACTCACTCAATTTTCCTATCATATTTACATTTAAAGTTGTGCATTGAATTGGCTTCAACAACTTGCTCATCTAGTCCATTCCACTTCTTTACAACTCTGAAACTGAAAAAGTTACAGTATTTCTGATATCCCTGTTGGCTCATCTGTGTTTCCAGTTTTCATTTGTGTCCTTTCATTCTAGTGTTTCTTAATTTGAACATTGCTTCTTAATCTACTTTGTTAGTCTCTCTTAATATCTTGTTTGTCATTATCATGTCTGCTCTGTTCCTTCTTTCCTTTAGTGTAATGAGGTTTAGTTCCTTCAATCTTTTTCCATAGCTCAGTTCCTTTGGCTCAGGAACTTAGTCTTGTTGCATGATTTTGGACTTTTTCTAATTTTGCTTTGTGGTTCCTTAGGTAAGGGTTCCATGCCAGGGCAGCAAACTCAGTAATAGGTCTCAATAAAGAATGTATATAGAGCTTGGAAGGGATCTTAATTCAAGTTCCTGAAGGATAACCGGATATTTGCCAGTATGGCATATGCTGCCCTCGTTATTCTGCTGATGATTGATCCAGTGATAGATCTTGAGTTATGTGCACTCCTAAATCTTTCTCTTTTTTTCAAACGTTAGAAATTGCCTTCCCTTCATCCTATGCTCTATATGAGGTCTTCTTGCGCCAACTACTATCCTCATAAGCTTGCATTTGTCAGGGTTAAAGTCTAGTAGCCATCTCTGGAGATTGTCTAGGCCATATTGTAAGGGTTTGCAGTCCTCAGTTCTGATTCACCTCATTAGCTTAGCATTGTCAACAAACATAGATAAGAGGAGGCTTACTTCCTCTGTTAGTTTGTTTACATATGCAGTATTTGAAACAGGATGAGCCCTAGTAACGACCCCTGAAGTACTCTCATTATCTCTACATTCTGATAACACTTCTCTTACTATGCCTCTTTGCCTTCTACATGATAGGTACTCCTTCACCTTTAGTACTTTTCCCCATACATCAGCCTGTTTTTCAAGTTTGCATAGGAGTCTCTTGTGAGGAAGTATCAAAAGCTTTCTGGCAATCCAGGAAAATGCAGTCTGCCCAGTTCTCTCTATCCCGCTTGATTGTTGTCATTTTGTCATAGAACTCCAATAAGTTGGTCAAGCATGATTTTCCTTTGCTGGATCCATGTTGATGCTTGGAAATAAAATTGGTATGTTCTAAATAATTGACGAGTTGTGATTAGTCTCTAATATCTTACGGTAATACTTGTTAATGATACTGGTCTGTAGTTCATTGGCTCCTGTCTTCCTGCTTTCTTGCATGTAGATATCACATTAGCCACTCTCTAAATGTCAGGAAGTTAACTGGTTTCTGGTGAGGAGTTGAAGACTATGGCAAGGGGCACACACACATGCTGCAGCTGCCTGTTTTAGGATCCATGGCAAGATCTCGTCAGAGCCTGCAGCTTTCATCACATTCAGCTCCTCTAATTGCTTCTTTACTTCCTCTGGTGTTACTTTTATTTCAGTCTTTTTCCCTGGACTCCGAAGTGAATAATACAAAATTATACTATCTAATTTTCCATTACGTCAGTATATGTACGATGGTCCACATATTTACAAAAAGTACTATCTAAACCGGAGGATGGGTTTGAGCTAGAGGTGTTGCTTGGTGCAGCTAAAGATGCTGTTTTTCATCTGTGTACTCACACACTGAAATTTTTTCATTGGTATTTTCAATTCTTTATTGAAGTGTTATCTGCATACTTTTCCCCTTCCCCCTTGTTATTTTTACACAAATTTTTAGTTTCTGGTCTGGTTAACCTGTAAATCTGACCCCCCACCCCCCCAGGGAATAGAAATGGGCTGCTTTCTCCCCTCCATTGTTCATTTCAGCTTCTAGCTGCCATCTCTGATTGTGGTACTGAAATGTTTTCATCTGTTTGTTATGCTGTTAGGCTCCCAAGCCCTGGCTGGAGTCATTGATTTTCCCTCAGTTTGCTCAGTGTGTGCCACCTCTTTCTCCCAGCCTTCCCTCTGGGGAAGTTATTGGTCCCTTTTGAGGGGCCTCCTAGCTTCTGGTTCTGACCTGGGTTGGGATACTACTGAAGGGCTAGGCTTCACAGCAACCCTTTCCTCGTCTCTGCAAACTGCATGTTCTTAAGGGTAGCCTGTCTCCTTGGCCTTCCTCTTGGCCGGAGCCGCTGGTGGAAAACGGCTCCGGCAAGGTTACGCATTGGCCATACATGTTTAACTCACAGGCACTTAATGGAGTGCCGCCCTGCTCCTTATCGTCCGAGCTGCATTGTCCCTCTTACAGTAGTGCACATCCTTGTTAAATGTCCTGACTTCCAGGAAGTGCATGTGTCTTACTTCCTGGTTGTTCCTCATGGTAATTTGTCCCTCGGTAGAATCCTTGGTGACTCAAAATACCTTTGATATCATTTGCCTTATGCACTTTTGTTCTCGTATTGGCATCCTTAGGGACAGTTAGCACCTTTTGAATATCTTGCACCTTTGATGGTGCTACATACTCTCCCCTTAGTCTTTCCCTTCTTTTAATAATTGCTTACTGCTTCCTCTTCTCTGGTGGAGATGTGGTTTAGTCAGAGGCATTAATGATGGAGGATGACTGACTGTTCAGTGGTTCCCATGACACAAACTGTTGAACATTTCAGTAGCTAATGTTGGTTGCTGCACCAGTGTTCAGATGTGTGGATTTTGGATATGCAGATTCCAAATTTTGTTATTTTAAAAATGTGCATTTTAGTACGGTAAGTTTACCCATCTAGATATTTTGAGTATTATCTCGGTAAGTATTGCATCTGTAGACTATTTTGTGGTATTTTTTAAACATCTCTCCACTTAAACCATTGGGTCTTCTAAAAAGTTTTCACTTGTATTGTAAAGTATATTAAATTTGAACACAGAAATTCTTTAGGTGGCCAAAGACTCAAAACTTTATCCTGTTAAATTGTTAAGCCATGAATAAGCAAGCTGCCCATCAGGTTCTCTCTGACACACAGAGCAGTGTGTGTACTTTACATTGCCTGTTCTGTCAAAGCTCATATGTAACACAGTTTAATTATAAAGTCCTGTACTATACTGCACTTAAGTGACTCATGTGAATAATGCTATATAAGCTAAGAGTATCTTGGTTGCTCATTTGTTGATTCTTCCCTCAGATGTAACAGACGACACCGATTTAAATAACATGAAACGACATCGCAGAAGAACGACTGTATTTAATGAAGTTCAGCTGCGAACGCTATATCTGCACTTTACATACTGCAACTTTCCTGATCCTTCCATGTTTAAGATTATTGGACACCTGACGAAGCTGGAACCTCAAGTCATCAAGATCTGGTTTCAGAATGAAAGATCAAGACAGAGGAAAAGAGCAACACACATTTTGGACGAAGGTTTGTAGCTCGTTTAGTGTAAATACCTAAGTGTGAGTGTAATTACCTAGGTGTAGTTACAGAATGAGAGCTATGTGTGTTGTGTCCTGTTTTCTCTATAATTTTTGTCATATGACACTTTGAAACTACTGATGTATACATGGGAGCCGGTCGGCCGACCGGACAGCACGCTGGACTTGTGATCCTGTGGTCCTGGGTTCGATCCCAGGTGCCGGCAAGAAACAATGGGCAGAGTTTCTTTCACCCTATGCCCTTGTTACCTAGCAGTAAAATAGGTACCTGGGTGTTAGTCAGCTGTCATGGGCTGCATCCTGGGGGTGGAGGCCTGGTCGAGGACCGGGCCGCGGGGACACTAAAAAGCCCCGAAATCATCTCAAGATAACCTCAAGGTATGGGTGTGGCTGCTAGTTTCAAACAAGTGAAAGAATATAGTGATGTCAGATTGTGAAACAAGTACAGTTTGTAATAGAAGAAATGCTTGTTCACCTGAAGAGCAATGCAAGAAATACATCCATACATTTGATACAAAGTGTATGTGTGTAGGGAACTATATACAAGACATGTCCTACCTGTATGTATTGAATTTTAATGGAATTTTTGTGCTGTTACCATATTCAAATTTCTGTACATCTCAGCACATTGTATTTTTCATATTTGTTAATAGAATTTTGAATGTGTTCATGAATTTTTATCACTAATATATATATATTAAGTTCAGAAACTTTATCTTTCAGTAAACTCCAAAGAAAAACCATACAAGTGTCGTGATTGTGGCATGTCTTTCGCCATGCTGACATTTTTAGTGAAGCACAGCATGCGTCACAATGGGGACACAGACCAGGATACTTGTGTGCGCACCTGTCCTCTTTGCCTGCAGAAATGGAACAAGGAAGTGTTTGCATCGCATCTCAAAACCAGGCACAATGTAAATCTAAGTCTGGTTGATGAGAAATTAGGGGGTGCTCTGATGTGCTACCTATGTGAGGAGAAATTCACTGATCAAGAAAATCTTATGATCCACAAGCATAAACATTTAAAAGATAATTATGGAGATCCGCCACAGTGTTCTGAGTGCAAAACCACATTTGTTAATGCCATTTGTTTAGAAGCTCATATGGAGACCCATAGACACCATGAATGGAACTACAAATGTAATTTGTGTGGGGCAATTTTCCACGACAAGATACTACTATCTTCACACAGGATGGGTCATGGGGTTCCGTTGGCTCCTGTTAGCACTATTGATAGGTCAAGAAGTCAGCTGCAACACACTTCCGTAAGAGCAATACATGCACGGGCAAGAAAGACTGTAGCATCTGTCATCACAAGTCTCAACAATTCTGATAACAACGAAGCTACATCAGAGACCGACTCAACAAAATCAGAGTATAGTGTCTCTTGTAACACCCCTGTTTTAAGTCCATCGACTACTAAGGCTTCAAAATCACCAGCTTCATCTGTTTCTACTGTTGTATCGCCACCAATGGTAACTCCACCTTCCACAATAATCACTCCATCCTCTCTTAATAACTTGTCATTCACTTCCCCATCAGGAGCTGTCAACTATGTTAAATTAATACCTGTGCAACTGGTCCCTGTTAATAATTCAGTGACAGGACAAAAAACTGCCAGCTTCACTACAGTGTCCTCTGGAAGTATTACAACACCGACTACCACCTTCATCTCTGTTCCAGTCTCATTGAAGGGCTCGTCAGAAACTAATCCCATCCTCAATTATCTTCTGGAGGGAACCTCATCTCCGGCTATCTTGGCAGATGGCAAGTTGCCCCTCAAGAAATCCAAAAAAAAGGCCCTTCCCAATCTCATTCCTATTAGTCAGAGTTCAATTTTGCCCTTAAAGGAGAAAAATGCAGATGGAGTGCAAAAGTCCTCACCGCTCATTGAGAAGACTAAGAAGGCAAAAGAAGTGAAAAATGGTATTAATGTTGATAGCCAGAACAATGGAAAACTTCTCGATATTCACAACAATGTTAAAGCAAAAGGTAAATATGATTCAGTAATTTAAATTGCAAGATTAGTTATGTTCCCAGTATGGATATCTTATCTTATGCTTTTGTATGTTTCTTTTCCAGACAGGTTTCTATTCAATACAATGAGAATGCCTTATTATTTTGACTTGAAGCTTAAACTGGTAGAGTTTGAGAATAAAAATATGATTGTCATTGAAACTGAGGATTGAAACACCATTGCATCTGGTGATTTTGTTCTCTGTCATAACATTAGACAACCCTGTCTTATTGACTTAAACAAACACTAAAGTATAATTTTCAAACTCTGGTTACTTTGTTATCAGGTACTGTTGCCCAAAGGCAACTATTTTTCCTTATTTATTTTTCTTTGTATCTAAAACAATGGAATCATTCATTGTATTGATGTAAAACAAACACAATTATGATAATTAAAATTGGCTAACTTTTGCTTTTGGGTTGTATAGCCCAGATGGAGGGGGAGCAAACCTAGTGAGTTTGATCTGTTACTTAGGCTGCCAACCCTTAACTAAAACACTTGCTTCCACACCCCACCAACTCTCACCTAAACTCCTAAGCCCTAACTCCCTTCTTTGTTCTATACTTAACACCCTTACCTTCCCGATTTAAACTGCTTCTGCCATTCCTTTCCACCAAACCCACCAAGTACCTGGTTGATGGGGTTCTGGGAGTTCTACTCCCCAAGCCCGGCCTGAGGCCAAGCTTGACTTGGCCTCGGGCCGGGCTTGGGGAGTAGAAGAACTCCCAGAACCCCTTCAACCAGGTATATGTGGGCCTGCGGGCCGCTCCAAGCAATAGCCTGGTGGACCAAACTCTCACAAGTCAAGCCTGCCCTCGGGCCGGGCTTGGGGAGTAGAAGACCTCTCAGAACTCCATCAACCAGGTATTAACCAAGTAAACCCGCATTCACCGTCATTCTTTCAGCGGTCATCTTCACCCACACCCTCAGATACCTGTTGTATCAGTGATCCACTACTCCCTACATGCTCACCTCTTCCCAAAAGAAACATAAAAGAAGTGTTAAGTTCACAGACACAAACAATGCTCTCTTCTGTCATGTTAGGAACCCTAATCATCTTATTGATTGGTCTTATAAAATCATTTTTCCTGCTTCTATTCTTCACAGATGCAATCTTGTTGACTCGGCTCTGATACACAACGTATCCAAGATGAACCTTAGTCTTGGCTTTGTTGTTGTTGACTCTTGCCTTTTACAGTACATAAATGCTCCAACCTTCTTAACAAATGTGATCGGACTTTAACCTACCCCTTTTTCTTACCTTTCTCTTATTCTTACCTCATCCCATTCTTACCTTCATCCCATTCTTACCTTTCATCCTATTCTTACCCTTCATATTATTCTTACCTGCTCCTCACCTCACCGTCTTTCCTTATTTATTTACCGGTACCTCCTCCTTCTATCACACAGTATATCCTTTCATGACTAAATATCACATTCACTCCAAACATCTACCACTTACGGGCTACTCATGCCTGTGCCACCTCTTGGGCGGCTTAATATCCATCAGTCAATCACGACTTGGTAATGGTCCAGCATGGACCGAAAAGTCGTCATTTCTCCATTTCCTGATATGTGGTTTGGTTATCATAACATACCACTAACAATCATATGCACACACCCACCTCACACACATACTTACCTCCACCATACTCATAATACCCATCACCAACACTATTATACGCACACCACATAGCAAAGTATATTTACACCTAAAATTGTTGCCCGCTTCTCAATGTACACTATGTACTCAGTGTATGTACACTGTGTTCAGGGTTAAAGTATACTTGCTGGTTGGTCAGTAAGTTATTGTGGGTTGTCTTAATAATCCCTCCAGAGGTTGATAGACATTAAGCCCAACAACCAACAGACCCACACCTTCACATCATATACATACCCCACATGTGTCCACCCCCACCCATACTCTTCCACATGCCTACCCTCCCACATCTCACCACCTGTCACACCACAAGAACAGTACTCAGGTCCACCTTTAGACAATGTCCTGCACTTACAAGGATTTTGGTCAACAAAATCCTTGTAAGTGCAGGACAAAATCCTACCTGCCTTGTAAATGCAGGTAAGTGTAAATCCAAAATCCTTGTTAATTCTAGTATTAACTCTCTTACCTTCAAGTCAGTTCAATTCTCATTCCTCACCTTATCTGCTTTGTGTTGATGTAAGGTAAGGTAATTATCAGGAGACAGCTCTAATCTATCACAACTATATATTACTTGGATGGATAAGGGGATAAAGAATTAGGATAGGACGTAGGAAAGGAGTGGTGCTCTGCCTTTTGAATGGTTGGGGATTGAACACTGACTTGCAAGAAGCGAGACCGTCTTTCTACCATCCAGTCCTAATGGTTGGTTTGTATAGATGTAATGCTGACATAGTTACTTATGTAAAGAATATGTACAGTACAATCATACATTTGTACTTCCTTTGCAGAGAAGAGTATCAGTAGCATCAACACAACTGACTTACAGAAGATAGTTAATGAGAACCGTGATGCTCGTGATCAGCTGAGCATCCAAGGGGAACATGGAACCCTACAGGTGATATATACGTAATGGTGTTATTCTACACCTGTGGCAAGTATGGAAGTGTGTGTGTAATTACCTAAGTGTAGTTACAGGATAAGAGCTATGCTCGTGGTGTCCCGTCTTCCCAGCACTCATATAACGCTTTAAAATTACTGACAGTTTTGGCCTCCACCACCTTCTCATCTAACTTGTTCCAACCGTCTACCACTCTGTTTGCGAAAGTGAATTTTCTTATATTTCTTCGGCATCTTTGTTTAGTTTAAATCTACGACCTCTTGTTCTTGAAGTTCCAGGTCTCGGGAATTCTTCCTTATTAATTTTATCGATTCCCATTACTTTCTTGTACGTAGTGATCATATTGCCTCTTTTTCTTCTTTCTTCTAGTTTTGGCATATTTAATGCCTCTAACCTCTCCTCATAGCTCTTGTCCTTCAGTTTTGGGAGCCACTTAGAGGCATGTCTTTGCACCTTTTCCAGTTTGTTGATGTGCTTTTTAAGATATGGGCACCATACAACCGCTACATATTCCAGCTTTGGTCTAACAATAGTCGTGAACAGTTTCTTCAGTATTTCGCCATCCATGTATTTAAAAGCAATTCTGAAGTTAGAAAGTTTAACGTAGGCCCTCTCGTGTGTCATCCAGTTCTTCCTTTGTCCATGTGTTGCTTGCTGGTGGGCTGTAGGCATTTACAATTATTAGTATATCTTCCTGATTCTATACCTGCAATGCCATTATGTCAACTTATAGAAGGGTTTTCTAGTATTAACTCTCTTACCTTCAAGTGTTCTTTAACCAGCACAGCCACTCCTTTCCCCTTCCTATTTTCCTGTCACGTCTCCAAACTGATGTGAATACGACCTCATTTAATATATTTTCTTCAAGTTTCAATTCTGTTAATACAGCAATATCTGGGACCATAAGCTGAATTATATCTTTCAGCTCCAATATTTTTTAACTGACTCCATCTATGTTGGTATATATAATATTCAGGAATATGTTCCCTTTCCCTTTGTTCTTTACTTCCCCTTCCACTAATGATTTTGTTGCTTTGTTTTTATATACCATTTCACTAGCTTTCCAGTCCCTAACACTTTGTAGAAAAAATAATTTCTTTGTTCTTCATTTCTATTCCCGTTTAGACATTTTGCTTCGATGAGGTTCATTTTCAGCGTTTCTCTGTCTTCCTTTGAGAGGTCTTTTCTTGTTGACCAAAGTTTGCCATCTTCCTCATACTGCAATTTCCTGGCATTTCTAAGCACTTCTGTCATTTGTTTCACTCCATTAAATGTCACCCTTAATTAAAGGGTAGTTCTTGTCTCTCTCAAATTTTCCTATCCTCCTAAAATCACTGACATTTTCTTTGAATTGAGGCTTTCTCCTAAACCTACTATTTTCTCTATGATTTTCATCTCTTCTGCTGCTCTGTCCACCCTAGATGAAATTTCCTTTTCTAAACACCCAAAAATTATTATGAACTTACTTCTGTCTGCAGTGTTTTGTACAAGTTTACTGTTGGTTACCATTTCTTTCCTAATTGCTTGCCTAATTTCTGCTTCTTGTTGGTCATGTCTGGTTTTGACTTCCAAACATACTTCCTTGATTGTCTCTTTCTTTTACAACTTGCGCATACGTCTCTTTTTATTTATTCTTTATACTTTTCTAGTTCTTTATTAACCTCCTCTATTTGAGTTGTCACTGAAGTTTTCCCTTACATATCCTTGCTTAACTCTATGTCAGCCCTCAGGGTTCCTTGGAGTTGTTCACCATATGAGTCTATTTTCTTGTTTATTTCTTCAAATTCACCACTCTTCACTTTCCATGCCTCATTATCCTTACTAGTTCCTTGATGTGTTCCTCCTGTATCCTTACCTTATCAGTCAAGCTGGTAATTTCCGTACCTTGCTGGAAAATACTTCCTTTTAAATTACAAAACTCGATCTTGAGACCTTCATTTTTTTGTTATAATTTAATTATCTTGTCTTCATAATTCTTTAGTATGTCTTCAATAATCACTAACCTGCCAAGAAACCCACCTTTCATTATATCTTGTGATCAGAATCCTTCAAAACATTCCTTGTTGGTGTGCTGCCCTCCCCTGTGGTGGCGGCCATCTTTGTTGCTGGCATTCTGCTGTATTGGAAGATCAACTTTCCAAGCCCAGATTTTTTCATTCACTTACACCTATTTCTTGACTCTTAGTTTCTTTTCAAATTCTCTACATTTTCATGTATTATGGGACACCACTAACAGCCTTCACCCTGCTCCCAACACTTAGACAGTTTGATTTATCCTGGAGCCTGCAGCAGTGTGAGTGGTGTGTGACTGAAATAATATAGAGAATAATGTGTGTAATTACCTAAGTGTAATTACCTAAGTGTAGTTACAGGATGAGAGCTACGCTCGTGGTGTCCCGTCTTCCCAGCACTCTTTGTCATATAACGCTTTGAAACTACTGACGGTCTTGGCCTCCACCACCTTCTCCCCCAACTTGTTCCAACCGTCTACCACTCTGTTTGCGAAAGTGAATTTTCTTATATTTCTTCGGCATCTGTGTTTAGCCAGTTTATATCTATGACCTCTTGTTCTTGAAGTTCCAGGTCTCAGGAAATCTTTCCTGTCGATTTTATCAATTCCTGTTACTATTTTGTATGTAGTGATCATATCACCTCTTTTTCTTCTGTCTTCTAGTTTTGGCATATTTACGGTATATACAGTAATTTGTTATATGAAGCTGCTAAAATGCACCGAGTTTTCATAAACCCTTAAAGCAAGTGGAGTACAGTGTTTGCAGTGATAAGCTAAAACAGTTTATAAAATTCAAATACTGTACTGTACTGTATTTAAAACTAGTGGATGATTTGATATACAGTATGTCTAAATTCAATAGTATAGTTTAGTTTCAAATACTGTACTTTCCTAATTCATCGAATTTGACCTGCAGACTCTTGTGATGGGGTCATTGACTATTAGAAATTCAAGCAACCAAACGTTTGACCATTAGAAGGGATATTAACAACATAATTCCTGTAGTTAATCAGTTACCCCTCACTTTCCTAGATTGAGTTGCCCTGTCAAATGAATATAATAAACCGTGTTTGGAAAGTTTATTTTAATGTTGCTGTTAAGCTGGAGTTAATGCCTCAAAATTTTGCGCTGAAATGACACAGTAATGTGGGAGTCTATTCACTGTACAACATGGTTATTATATAAATATTTCAGGCTTTATCAAACTTATGATGTGTTAAGTCTAGGCAGTGTGAAACAGTCATGAGTGTGCAGAAGTAATAATGACATGGCATGTATGTAGTCATGTTATCCACCGCACGGTACAGAGCGCCTTGAGGCGCTTTGAGAGATGTGCTATTTTTTAATTGGGCTATATTTTAATGTTTTTTAATGTTTTTCATCACACTTTGTGTTTTGAAATGAAAATGTTGAGTTTGGAACATTTTGACATTAACTTTACATGAACATTTAAAAAAAAACATATGTCCTTGACAGTTGCACTATGAAGATTTTGCCGAAACCAAGTGCGCAGTGCGTGGTTAAGGCTTTTAGCCAGTGCTGGATGGGTGATCATGTGGACATTGTGCTTTAGATTGGTAGACCTTGATTAGCCTAACAGGTTTCTTGACCTCAACAATGATGCAGCATACAATAATACTTTTTTTTTTTATATATATATACAGTATATGACAAATCCCAGCCTAGGTAACATCATTCCTACATATGACCACTATTACCCGAGATGTAATATAACCCTAGAAACCTATACAGAGTATAAAAGGTGATGATCTGTGATTACTTTTGAGGACATCAAAGAATGAGAGTGGAGGGAGCTAATAGGTGACAGACATTGAACCATTGTAGGATATCTTAACAAAAACCAGTGCCGAACTTGTACAAATATATGTGCTGTGGCAGTGGAAGGGAAAAGGACCAGATGGATGACAAAAGTAAAAAAAAAAAAAGTTTAACCTGTGAAAAGTATTAATCCTCCAATAATTAAATGGAGTGAAACATACAAAAGAGCATTGAATACAGTAGTAGGCATCCATCAGTCTCGGGAGACTATGGAGTTATGCTCTGGTTGTCGGTCTTCAGTGGCTTCTTCAGGGTGCAAAGCCAGGGTAGGTTGATATGGGGGGGAGAAGCTGTCA
>WNGS01169217.1:21362649-21373164 GCA_020271785.1 Procambarus virginalis
CCCATGCAGCTCTGTCCTTGCATCTCCTCCCATCTCTGTGGCAGAGTCGACTGGGCCCTCTAAGGAGATTTCTGTGGCTCTTGATTCTTCCTCTGATGCAGTCTCTGATCAAGTGCTCTCCACTGTTTCTGTCCTTTCCCCATTCCCTCGACCGTCCATCTCCTAGGCCTCCTCCCTCCCGAACTCTATCGTCTGCTTTGCCCTCTCGACTCGACCGTTTTTGCTTGATTTGTCCATGTCTCCCCCCCCCCCAACTCCCCATTTTGAGGGTGGGGGGGGGGAGCCATAGTTGCCCATTCCTATTCTCGACAACGGATAGAAATGGGCAACTTGTCAAAGGTCGTCCTCACTTGTCTTAAATTTAATTATGAGCTGTATTTGAATTGCCAGCAATGTTTTGGCATTTTTGGTTTTGGTGGTTAGGCTGGTGTAGCTTCGCTACATTAGGTCCAGACCAAGTGAAAGAGCATCTCCTGTTTCTGTCCTACATTGTGACTTGGTGAACTTTGAAACCTGCGACTTGTTTGTTTTATATCTGACCTTTTACTAGTTTTATTTTGTTGTTTGTTATACTGTATCTCTGTTGTTATTGCATAGACTGTAGTTCCCATTCTGGTTTAATTTCATAGGACAATGTCTTTACTTTTGAGTTATGCCGTAGGATAAGAAGTTTCCCAACAAAATTAAGGGTGGAAATAAATAAACATGTATCACTTGCCTTCAGAAATTATTTAATCTGTATTGAAAATGTACAGACATACCTCTTTGTATAAATGTTGTGCAGTATTAGCTTGCCTTATTTAATCCATGGCATGTTTTGGCATTGGTTTTGAGTAAAGTCATAATTTAAAGGGATTAATAAATTGTATAGTTAATTTCTCAGAGAAACTTATGAGAGGTCCCCATGGTGTAGTGGTTAGACACTCGACTGGCATTTCGCGAGCGCTTTGTCCTAGGTTCGTATCCTGGCCGGGGAGGATTTACTGGGCGTCAATCCTTAACTGTAGCCTCTGTGTACCCAACAGTAAAATGGGTACCTGGTTGTTAAACGATTTGGCGGGGTTGTATTCCGGGGAACATAGGATTAAGGACCTGCCAGAAACACTATACGTGCTAGTGGCTGTACAAGAATGTAAGAATTCTTGTACAGTATATGAATTTTAAAATGAGAGAGAGAGAAAGAGCCATGGATGCGAGTCACATGTGCTTTGGGTAACCTGAACCTTTTGGCAAGATGTTAATAAACACACAACCCAACCAACACACAAGAAATGAAAGCGATGGCATTTTAGGTCATCATGGACCCACGTCAAGACAGACTGAAACATGGTCATTATCGTTTCATTTCATGTGTAGGTTGGGCGATTTGTTTCATCCATATTATTGTGACTTTTTCTCTACATTTATAAACATTGAGGTTATAGTATTTAATATTTCTTTGATGTTTTACAGGCTCCCTTGGGGGTTGCAAGGACAGATGGCATGGAGAGACACAATCTAGGATTAAGGGAACCCAACCAGTTGCACTCATGAAGAAGAGACAATGTAGCAAGCGGAGAAAAAGCATGGAAAAGAAGAACAAACAGGATCATGAACATAATATAGAACAAGAAGTAACAGCAGTTGTAGTAAAACACGAGGAACAGAAGGTAATTAAAGAAAAGAAAGAAGCAACAGTAGTAGTAGTAAATGTTAAAAAGGAGAAAGATGAGGAAAAAGAAGAAAGTGAAGAAGATAAAACTGGAGGCAGAGAATCTCCAGAATTGCCTCCACAGGCATCTGATTCACCGCCACCATCGACCTCAACTGTACCACAAGAGGCTGTCGTTGCCCAATTAAACCAACTACAGCAGACAGTAGTTTCCCACATTCTGCAGTACCAAGCAGGAGTCATGGCTCAGTTTCAGCAGGTTAGCAGTGACAGGTCTAGCCAAATGACATGTTTCCCTAATCATTGCCTCGCTTGTAACCCTTTTATGTATGTATAAAAGTTATGCTGTATACTGTATTTATGTATGTATCTTTCAGGTTTTTAGCCTCCGTTTTTCCATCTCTCGTGTTATATCGTCCTCTCTGTCTGTATCCATCATCCTGCATTTATACATGTACAAGAAAGTAGTATGGGGTTTGCAGCATGTTTTGGTGTGTAACCTATACAAAAGCCTATTACATTGAGACAGAAATTACATGGACTTAAAAGTTAGTAAACGTATTGTCAATTTTAAATAAAGTAATTAAACCTTTTTGAACTTATTCTAGTAAATACTTTAATGTTCCGATGACACTTTTTTAGTCATCCGTAATATCTTGTAAACGGTCCAATGACTAGTGTCTTTTTTATATTGGAATGTACGAAAATCACTTTCTTAACCATTCTGTTTACACTTACATGATGGAACTTGAAATACATGAACACAGTATGGGGCAGAGCTTACGAGGGGGACTAACTAGCGATCACCTCGGCCAACCACAACTAGAGATCACCTCAAGACTGTAATTGCTTTATTAGTGTGTATTTTCCCTTTACATTTTATACACCTGACAGGACTTTACACTTTATATACCTGACAGAAAAGAATGAAAGTTCTGTTTATTTTCTTTTTTACAGTCATATAAACCAATCATGTACATATGTTTTCATATTGTAAAATTCACGATGAAAAAGAAATGAATGTTGAAATGTATAAACATTCATATATTGACATTTATACGTGTACCTGAACATTCATATACTATATTATTAAGTGCCATCAAGCATAATCCATTATCAATACTGTATGCCTGTTATTTTTGTATCTATACTGTACTCTAAAGAATTGATTTGCAAACATTTAAACACAAAATTTAGTTATAACAAAAATACAAGATTTGAAAAATTACAATTATTACTATATAAGCATTTTACTCATGGCTGAGCAAGACTCCGAGAGGTCCAAAACACATATGCGAAGGTGTTAACATGTAGGCAGGTACTCTTGTTAACATTTTTGATAATAAATATACGTTGTACTAGGGAAACATATAATTCAAAATTATATTCATGAGGGAGTTAATTATATTTTGACCAGGACTGGGTAAAACATTCAGTATCTAAACCATTGAATAAAATCATATAACAAAAATGTGAGGAATTCTTCAAATATTCTCCTATAACATATTGATACATTAAAGGTATCTAAAAAAAACTGTTCGAGCATTCAATTCAACATGAAAATAAATATGCTTCTTCCAAAAATTGTGGGGGCTGAATGGCACTGGACCAAGTGGTATATCAACTAAATTACATTGCAAATATTATAATAATAGATACAGTATATCATTGGTTGAGGGTCTAGGCCTTGGAACTCCTTGCCTATGTTTATATTTCGCTTTGGCCACAGGTGCTATATACCCTGCAAATAAACCCACTCACCTGCTGGGTTTGGGTAGGTAGGCCTGCTCTCCTAGGCCTACCCACCCTCACAACCAAGATTTCCGCCTTTCTATTACCCCCAACCTGCCCACCCACAGACAACACCACTGATGGGCACAAATCTTGTACACAGTAGACCTGAGACAAATTTCTGCCAACCCTCCCACACTCGTCCTCTTCCCCTCTCTTTGCCCTTTTAACTACTGTATATGTAATCCATATTATACAATATGGACTATGGACTATACAATATGGACTCCCAACATGACTAGTGTTTAGTCTCCGTGGTGTAGTGGTAAGACACTCGCCTGGCGTTCTGCAAGCGCTTTGTCATGGGTTCGTATCCTGGCTAGGGAGGATTTACTGGGTGCAAATCCCTAACTACAGCCTCTGTTTAACTCAACAGTATAATGAGTACTTGGTTGTAAAATGATTCTTCGCGGCGGGGATCGTATTCCAGGGACCTGCCCGAAATGCTACGCGTACTAGTGGCTGTACAAGAATGTAACAACTCTTGTATATATCTCAAAAAAAAAAAAAAATGTGTAGAGTGACAGTAAGGAATATTTGTATTTTTAAGCATATTTTCTAATATTCTATATTTTGTATGCTGCTCCTGGCATAAGGGATTTGGTATACCTTCATCAATTGGCTATGATAAAAACTTCAAATTTATCAAGAATTATTCATCAAGAACTAATAGTTTATATTTCTGAGAAATACCACTTGGTTGCCCACTATAATCACCACTGTCATATGGAGAAAATGTTCAGTCAATCTGGGCAACATTTGAGGTACCAGCATTATGATATGCTTCTCAAAGATCCTCACAGGGTCATACTGGTGCTAGGGAACATTGAAGGATGTCATTCATCCAAGGTAAACTTTAAATAATTAAAATAATTTACAGTACATTAAAAAATGATTTACAAACCCTAAGATCCTTGGTAACTCAAACATCGCCATAGAGCACCTTAGTAACTACCAGTTCGTTTGTCCGACACTTAAGCCCAATCACTTGGGGGGGGGGGGGGACGGTTGAGCGATGGTTTTATTTCGCTTCATGCAGGTCGACAATCAATCCCTGACCGTCCAAGTGGTTGGGCATCATTCCTTCCCCTTGTCCCATCACAAATCCTTATCCTGACCGCTTCTAAGTGCTATATAGTCGTAATGGCTTGGTGCTTTCTCCTCTTAGTTCCCTTCCCTTCCCCACCGCCTAGGCTAGGTCTACTGCTCCCGCTGTCTGGTAGTAACAATTGAAGCATGACTTGACCCACGAAACCAACTCGCATATAAGCTTGACTCTGGCTGTGTTGCCAGACTGGTTAGGAGCCAGAATTAAATTTAGTGGCATATTCATCCATTTAAACATTATTTATATAGCACAGTAGGGTCTGTACACAGTAGTATTTTTCTATACTGGGTATTTAGCACTTTCATGTTTGTTTCAAGTCAGTGTATTTGCTGTGTTCACTGGTTTGTAAACATTTGGCAGTACTGTAGTTAGCAGGGAGTAGAACTCCCAAAACCCTCTCCAAGTATGCTCCAGGTAGAAGTGGCTTCCTTGGTGGTAATGTGTCTAGGTACCTTCATGAGATTTTCTCACTCTAGTGTTTGGTTGCAGACTGCTTGGTTTTCCAACAGGTCAAGACTTGGCATAGCTTCAGTACTTGCTTCACTTCTTGTTGCATGGGTATAATATCTTTAGGGAATGCCAGTACCTCTTACCTTGCCTACCAGGCTTCTGCTCCTTAGAGACAGGGGCAGCAGATGTGGCAATTTGCTATTGATTTGTGTACCAGTTTGTGTTATTTTCACTATTGTGCAGCATGGTACAGTACTTTGGGAAGCTACACCGTGTCTCCCCGGTGGGTTTCTATGGTTTGTGGACGAGCCCCCAATTACTTCCTTGGGTGTACTGCCTGGTGGGTCTGTTGTTGGTTTCACCAATGGATGCACTATTAACTGAACCTGGTTCTTTTTTATTTTAATTATCCTGCTGCTTCTTGGATGTGGAATCGGGTCCCTACTTTATCCTGACTTGCAAGCAACTCTATCTTCCTTGGAGATATGAATTTTTTTTTATAGGTCTCCAAGTGTTAATTACCCCTTCATGTCCAGGTGCCTACTCTGCTGCTGCATCTTGTTGCAGATTTGAAAGCTTGCTCTCGATTTGCTGATGTTCTTACTTTTTAGCTTGTCTAATTTTCTCTGGTCATCTTTATGAAGAGTTTGATGGATTAGATGGGCTGAGAAAGTTTTTACTGTATCTTTCTCTTTGACTTCATCTACAGCTGAGACTGCCTTAGCTGTTCTCACTGCTAAGGCAGTGAGAACAGCTAAGGCAGTCTCAGTTCTCTTGTGTCAATACGCAGACTAAGGCAGTCTCAGTTCTCACTGCTAAGGCAGTCTCTGTTCTCTTGTGTCAATACGCAGACTTCTTTGCTGCGTATCTGACCTGTAGATGTGCAGCCTGGCCCAGTCTCAGGAGTCCTGGTGGACATTCAGTCTATTGCTTTCCAACCCCTTGTTCCCACTGTTGTTTTCTGAATCTGTTTTCAACAAATCTTAGGTGATGCTCAGGATACCTTTCAGCCTTTACACCTGGTGTTTAAACTAAAGGCTTCAGCCCAAGCATCTTCTGATGGGAAGGGTTCATAGAGCTTATTTTCTATGAGCTATGTTCCTCAAATGTGTCTTTCCTAACTACATAATATGTTCTCCTAACAACAGTGGTGTCTTACCTTAAGGGAAAGCCAAGTGAGTGCTTAGAAATGCATTAATGTATCGAATCTCAAAGTCTATTATTCTGTTTTGCATCTTGTTACAGCTTCAGCAGCAGATGTTATCTCAGCTCAGTTCCAGCACGCAGCCACAGGTCACCATTACACCCCACATTAAGAATGAGCGCAAGCGCCCTGCTTCCAGCATGAGCAACAACAATGAAAATCAGGAAGGTAAAGTTGAGAAGCAGTTTTCAGAAATTGTGTTAGATTGTTGGTAAATTTGTTATTTTATAATATGTAAATTTTAGAACTGCACTTTTCACACTTATATTGTCCTTTGTACAATTATTACGTTCCAGTTAGTTTTGTTTGTTATTTTTTTAGACTGCTTCTTTCATTCTGCTTTTCCACTGCTGTTGTTTGAGGTAATCCGTATTGTCTCTGTTGTCATATTTCTTAATACTTTACAGCCAAATGGTACTAGTTCACTAATGCTGTTAAAAAACTGGTATATATTTAATCTTCTGCTAACTGTTTAGCCTTTCTATACCATCAAGTTCATCAGAAGTACTACCAGACTTACTTGGAGTAGCAGCAGTACTTCAGAGTGAGATAGTTTGCCCCATCATGGTTCAGTCGGTAGTGCACGTGCATGGTGAGTTCGGGGATGCGAATTCAATTCCAATGTACTAGTATGTATGGCCCCAATATTTTCTTAGAGATACATTTTGCTCTGGTTATTAATTACATTACATTCTGGTGATTAGTTACGTTACGTTCTGGTGATTAGTTACGTTACGTTCTGGTGATTAGTTACGTTACGTTCTGGTGATTAGTTACGTTACGTTCTGGTGATTAGTTACATTACGTTCTGGTGATTAGTTACATTACGTTCTGGTGATTAGTTACATTACGTTCTGGTGATTAGTTACATTATGTTCTGGTGATTAGTTACGTTATGTTCTGGTGATTAGTTACATTATGTTCTGGTGATTAGTTACATTATGTTCTGGTGATTAGTTACATTATGTTCTGGTGATTAGTTACATTATGTTCTGGTGATTAGTTACATTATGTTCTGGTGATTAGTTACATTATGTTCTGGTGATTAGTTACATTACGTTCTGGTGATTAGATACATTACGTTCTGGTGATTAGTTACATTACATTCTGGTGATTAGTTACATTACATTCTGGTGATTAGTTACATTACATTCTGGTGATTTCATTATGCACTCTGGACATATCAAGACTCAATTTGTGCTTTCCCTGCACATAAATTTCTGCAAGAGATTGTATGCAACTTTCAGTTCTTCATTTCTTAGATGGTTAATTACCATCTAAAGAAAATATCATGTCGTAGAATAAAAATAGAAATACTGTTCGTACTTTAATTAAAATAGTGAATGTAATATACTGTAAATGTTTAAAGGATTTTAATTCATTTGAGTAATTGTAATTTTTTAATTCTTTTGGAGAATAAAATGTTCTTTGCCTTTTGCAGGTTTTTTTTATGGATTTTATCACTTGAATTATTTGTTTCAGATTGTGGTCAAGTTGGGGAGATGCAATTTAAACGCAAGCGAACTGCATTCAATGAAAAGCAATATAAAGTATTAGAGGTTTGTTTTTCATATAATATTTAACACTGACCTTACCAATTAGCTGAAAAATATCTAATAATATTATCAAAATAGCTAGAAGAATAAATATTATGCGAGGGATAAGCAAGAGTAGGTACTGTATAAGAAAAGTCCTCGGGTTAAGTTGGACTTGTATGCCACACTTGGCTCTTGCCATCCTTAGCCCCCACCACGATAAGGGTCGGTGTAAATGGTCTTGTGAAGGCACTTAGGGAAAGGAGACAGTGAAGAGTCTGTAGCTATTGTTGAAGAATCAGCTTATTGTAAAGCAGGTGGCAGCGGGGGAACTTGGCTAATAGTAAACAGAGCTGTGTCATTCCTTGTGTTGTTGATTATCACTGGCAGGGTGTGTCAAGGTGGTTGTTGTTGTTGGTTCACTTTAAGCGCAGACTATTTAAGCAAGCTTGAGAAAAAGGCAACAAATGAGGGGGGAATGGGAGTATCCATGGAGACTAGCGCGTAAGACTGTTTGACTTCATTCAACACTATATTTTTTAGTTGAGGCCCATCAGATACTCCTTGAGTCAGCTCTCCTTGTTGAATAAAGCACTTACCCAAGCTGAAGGTATGAAAAATGGGCCACATAGATGGGAGATGAAGCATACACAGATACACAGTCGCTCACTGGTATCTGATAGATGATAAGCAGTCCAGGGCTACACAGGGAGGTAACTGGCTTCAAATGTAAAGCTCGACCTCGAAACCTCGCAAACTATAATAGACATGAGATCGTTGGATTGTTTCAAGTGAAAATTAGGCAGGTATACAAATGAGTTTAGTTGTGTATAAATAGGAGCTGATTGGCTTGGAGAAATAGGCTTCCTGCAGTTGCCTGTTATGTTCTTATTTAATGTAAACAAAATTAAACTTATATCATATTGGCCATCACAGCGCTGATGTCAAGATATGGTGGATTTTAAGCACAAAAGTGACGATTGCCAACATTTGTTTACTAGCAGTAGAGCAGTAATTATTGACATTTCACGTGTTGCTGATTATCACTTGCAGAGTATTGCTCTCATAGTGAGGTAGGTGGCTTGAGTTAGACTCCCCACTGTCTCCCATTCTTAAGTTCCTTGAGGCTTAAATTAGACTCCTTACTGTCTCTTCCTCAACCATATCATTTGCAAAGATACTTGTCATGGTGGGGGATGAGATTGACGAGAGCCTAGCAAGGGATGCTAGTCCTAGGTGGACCATAATAGGGTTGACTTAATTAGCATCCAAGGATCTCAGCTCAGAAACGGTAGCAACACTGTGTCTGAAGGATTGACATCTCACTTATATAGTCAATTTTTTCAATTAACTGATGTCTGTAATATGTACAAATATAAATAGTAGAATTGTATAATAAAAATAGGCTATGAACTACAGGTATCGTCAAAGAAAGTGTAATTGTATTTCATTTCAACAGACGACATTTGAGCATAACAACTTCCCGGAGCCAATTGACCAACACTGCATTGCTTTGCGAATCAAAACACCGTACCGCAGCATCAAAATGTGGTTTCAGAATAGACGGGCGAGCATTCGCAAACGTTTGCCACCAAAAGACCGAGGTAAAATACGTAGTCCTTGATTCCCAGCAATATATGGGTGTTTGTAATTCCATCTGTAACTAAGTTCTCAGTACGTTTCTTCCCTATGCTTCCTATTTTCAGTTTCTATGTATTCTTTCGTCTCCATTTCATCTCGGTCATCATCCTTCTGTTATCTCATTAATGCTTGTCTATGAATATTAATCTATGAATCTATGAATATATTAATCTATGAAATTAATATTTAATATTTTGCCACAAATGGGGTTACTGTTGCAAATTTGATATGCTGTAACCCTGCTCTTATATGCATAATATTATCATTGCTACAGGTAGTATAGTTTGTATGAGGGATTATGTTTCTGCAAAATAGTGCAATTAAAAACCCATTAAAGTCAAACTTAAATGTATATGGGAAAATAAGGTTAAATCCCAAAGATCTCCTATAGTTGACCTGATTAAAGGCATATTACTGGGCTATCCGCTCTATGCCAGACTGCTCGGTCTGGCACATCGGATGTGCCAGACCGATCATCAAGTCATTCACTGAGCCATGTCACTTTGTAACGTACTGTAATCGGTATTTTTGTTTCAGGTGCAGCACCAGGTGATACCAAAGCTGGCAAGAATGCAAGTGATCCTGATGCCCGATGGTACTGTACCCTCTGCCCCTCTACATTTATTGCAAAAAAGTAAGTTGATGTAAGCTATATTATGGCAGCATTTTACATCATATTTTTCTCATAGAATGATGGAGCTTATTAAGAGAAACAATACAGTGGCACCTTCAAGATGGTATACGTCTTTCAGCAGGGGTTAAGGGGTCTGAAGGGTGTACTGTACTGAGAAAGAGTGGAAAATAAACAGTGTAAAGATAATGTCAGTTTAGCAGCATTACATATGTTTACTTGTTTATAGTAGACATTACTGAATATGTTATATCAAGATAATTTTTCTCTATTTTCAAATGAAATAAGTTATTATTATTTACTTTCAGGTTTTTAGAGAGCCATAAAGAAGCCCACGAGCGTGAAACTCTATACTGTCCACATTGCAATGTGGGATTTACTCACAAGGTGTTACTGGACACACACAAAATATCTAAATGCAGCTCCAAAACTGGCGTTGATCTGACGCACCTTGAAGATGACGCTATGGATATCTCAGATATCTGTGCCAAAGGAAATATTGAG
>WNGS01169217.1:21379692-21397482 GCA_020271785.1 Procambarus virginalis
GAGAAAGATATAAGCCCAACACTAACCAGTCAAGGTCAATGCAAACGTTAACAGGTCGCAATTGAGCAGCCTGTAGAATAAATAGGACCCATAAAAGACAAGTCTGACCAAGTTATAATGGACGATAAAAGGGGCAGCAAAAGCTGCCCCTTTTTATAAGTCTGACAAGTTTCCTGTTTCCGATTTTGGGAACTATAAGTTACACCATATACAAAATATAACAAAGACAAGTATATAAAGCTGTAGGAATACTATCTAATATCCGCTACTGTGCACCTTGTTCTGTCCTGATAATTGTTACTCATGTTTATATCTCACTTACGGTATCAGCGGCTGAGATCTGCCACTCAAAACTACTTCTGACACATAATTACTCAACACAAATCACCAATTAGAACAATAACAAACTCCAACCTCAGACAACATGCAACACTTTTAGTTAAACCTAAACCTAAAAGCACTACGCTCTCTCTCCCAAGTGAACTCAAATTCTTCAAAACCATTTAAACGCAATTTCAATCCTAGCTTTCAACGCTTCTTAAAAAGGTGCAAGAGAGACCATGCAAATCACACGAGAAACAAGTACATATTTATACACATATTTCATATTCCAAGAGTCCTAACTTGAATGCCATATGACTAAAATTTCCTGAATTGTGGAGTGATCTCCCAAATGCAATAAAATGTAGAACTTCCAGTAACCAATTTAAAAGAAAAAGAAGTACCTAATAAACATTATATAGTCACTTATATACTGTGTGTTACAGCAAGCAGCAGTAATCTTATATGGTTCTTCGTCTAATTAAGCCAATTATGTGTGCCTAACCTAACCCTGCCACGAATGGACTTGAGAAGAGAAGTTCCGGATCAGCCGGGCTGTGGAGGGTATGTGGGCCTGCGGGCCGCTCCAAGCAACAGCCTGGTGGACCAAACTCTCACAAGTCAAGCCTGGCCTCGGGCCGGGCTTGGGCAGTAGAACAACTCCCAGAACCCCATCAACCAGGTATATGTGGGCCTGCGGGCCGCTCCAAGCAACAGCCTGGTGGACCAAACTCTCACAAGTCAAGCCTGGCCTCGGGCCGGGCTTGGAGAGTAGAACAACTCCCAGAACCCCATCAACCAGGTATATGTGGGCCTGCGGGCCGCTCCAAGCAACAGCCTGGTGGACCAAACTCTCACAAGTCAAGCCTGGCCTCGGGCCGGGCTTGGAGAGTAGAACAACTCCCAGAACCCCATCAACCAGGTATATGTGGGCCTGCGGGCCGCTCCAAGCAACAGCCTGGTGGACCAAACTCTCACAAGTCAAGCCTGGCCTCGGGCCGGGCTTGGGCAGTAGAACAACTCCCAGAACCCCATCAACCAGGTATATGTGGGCCTGCGGGCCGCTCCAAGCAACAGCCTGGTGGACCAAACTCTCACAAGTCAAGCCTGGCCTCGGGCCGGGCTTGGGGAGTAGAACAACTCCCAGAACCCCATCAACCAGGTATATGTGGGCCTGCGGGCCGCTCCAAGCAACAGCCTGGTGGACCAAACTCTCACAAGTCAAGCCTGGCCTCGGGCCGGGCTTGGGGAGTAGAACAACTCCCAGAACCTCATCAACCAGGTATCAAGCAGGTGCTGTTATTGTTAGTATTAAATACTGTAAACTTGCTATTGTAATATTTACCAATAAAGCTATTTCAAATATAAAATACCCCCCACACTCTTTAACACATTACTACTCTACGAAACTATATATAATTTGTTTAACTTTTTTGTATGCATAATATATACATGTTCAGACGACTTCAGACTTCCCATTTGGCTCAAACTTTCTAGCTTACCCTTCCCATTGTTCATCTTACAACCCGTCCTCGACTCAAGTCCATTACATTCAGCGGTCGACCCCACAGACGCATTCATACATTTTAACATGCTGTTCATTCAAAACGGGAATTTTCTCAAGTATAAATAAATATTATAATATATTGGCATATTGTGTATATATAGGCATAGGATAGGTTAGGTCAGGTGTTTAGGTTCTGTTGTCGATTATTTGTATTTGTAGTACGTGGGTGAAGCATTTATAGCGTTGTGATTCGAACAAAATTCGTCAGTGAAGCACTTGTTCCGGATATGTTCGAACGTCAGCAGTTGTGAGTCGTGTGTAAACCGCTTTTCATTCATAAACAGGGGGTTTGGCGGGTGGATGGAATCACTTTTGGATCTTTGTTTGGAGGACGGGCTGTCATCTTACTAGATACCCCTGGAACACCGCCTGCCAGTCCATTAACTCTCCAATTCAACCCGTCCTCGACTCAAGTCCATTATATCCAGCGGTCAACCCCACAGACGCATTCATACATTTCTACAAGCTGTTCATTCAAAACGGGAATTTTCTCAAATATAAATTAATATTATAATATATTAGCATATTGTGCATCTATAGGCATTGGTTAGGTTAGGGGTTTAGGTTCTGTTGGTGATTATTTGTATTTGTAGTACGTGGGTGAAGCATTTACAGCGTTGTGGTTCGAACACCAGTCGTCAGTGAAGCACTTGTTCCGGAAGTGTTCGAACGAAATCAGTTGTGAGTCGTGTATAAACTTTTTCATTCATAAACAGGGGATTGGCGGGTGCATGGAAACACTTTTGGGTCTTTGTTTAGAGGACGGGCTGTTTAATGCGATGTTGTTCGAACACATTTCGTCAGTGAAGCACTTGTTCCGGAAGTGTTCGAACCTCATCAGTTGTGAGTCGTGTGTAAACTGTTTTTCATTCATAACCAGGAGGTTTGGCGGGTGGATAGCATGGACTTTGGGCCTTTGTTTAATACACGACTCACAACTGATAACGACAATATACTAATATAAAATAATATTAATTTATAATTTGATAAAATTCCTGTTTTGAATGAACAGCATGTTAAAATTTATGAATGCGTCTTTGGGGTCGACCGCTGGATGGAATGGACTTGGTCTGAGGACGGGTTCATTTAAGGGCGACGACGAAACTAGACGTATGCACCCTGCCGAACCGGATTCCCGCTATGAAAACAAAGCCAGACGACAAAAGACACGCGCCTAGTGGCGCTGACCACCTGGCGACACCCAAATACACCCGGCAGGCACCGGCAACCCACACCACACACGGGGTAATACCCCAGCAGAGTGAGCGCCTGGCGCCCTCCACGTCCAGAGGGAACACAGGAACCTCCAGGGCCCGCCGGACCCCAGCAGCTCTCGGCCAAGCCGGGACCCCCAGCTCAACACCCGAGGTGCAAGACGGAAAACGGTAGAAAATCTATCAACACCCCCGTGACTCCGTCGCGATATTCAGGCTGTTGTTGTTGTTGTTATTATAGATTCAGCTACTCGGAACAAGTTCCAAGTAGCACGGGCTATGGTGAGCCCGTAACTTACCTGGCACAGAAGCGGGGCAAATAGCACGGGCTATGGTGAGCCCGTAACTTACCTGGCACAGGAGCGGGGCAAGTAGCACGGGCTATGGTGAGCCCGTAGTGGACTTACCTGGCACAGGAGCGGTGGATGAATGGATATTCAGGCGTCGCAGCTGCTCGGATCCCAACTGTAAATGCCTCACCCACGTACTTCAAATACAAATAATCGCCAACAGAACTTAAAACACCCTACCTAACCTAACCTACACTTAATTTAATTATACATAGATTTTTAATGTATAATAATATTAATTTATATACGAAAACAAACCTATTTTTAATACACAGTACGTTAAAATTGATGAATATGTCTTGCAGGGGCAATGGCAATGTTGATGGGTTCCGTGCGCCTGCCTTAAGAAATTCCAATATATATATGTATGTATATGTATGTATGTATGTATGTATGTATGTATGTATGTATATATATATATATATATATATATATATATATATATATATATATATATATATATATATATATATATATATATATATATATACTAAATCACGTGTTTAATTTCGTGATATACACACACACACACATATATATATATATATATATATATATATATATATATATATATATATATATATATATATATATATATATACACACACACTTGCATTCTGAATTGTCATCTGCCCAGCCCGTCCTCTGGAGCGATCGCATCGTCACTAAACTGATGCACTACATTACCCGAGCCTTATGGGATTTATACGTTAAAATACGTTGTATTATTCGAGAGGACGGGTTGATTTACTATCCTTATTTTCGGATAGAGAAACGGGATTTGATCAGGAAGCGTTAGGAAAACACTGCGCTGAGTATGAGTATTTAATCATTGTCAACGTTCCATAGTTTACTCTCTCCTTCATTAAGACGAAACTGTAACTTTATATAATTTATTATGCACCCCATGCCCATCCTGTGGGCGGTAGAGGAAAGGGTTACAGAGGCACATGATGGGCTCTGGGACTGACCCCCGCTTCATGGGGGGGGGGAGCAAGGGCGCCAAGAGGTGTGTCCCGTTTCATGGAGGGGGGGGCATGTGTGTGGCCCGCTTCATGGAGGGGGGCATGTGTGTGGCCCGCTTCATGGAGGGGGAGCATGTGTGTGGCCCGCTTCATGGAGGGGGAGCATGTGTGTGGCCCGCTTCATGGAGGGGGAGCATGTGTGTGGCCCGCTTCATGGAGGGGGAGCATGTGTGTGGCCCGCTTCATGGAGGGGGAGCATGTGTGTGGCCCGCTTCATGGAGGGGGGGCCATGTGTAGCCCGCTTCATGGGGGAGGGGGCCAGTGCGCCCAGAGGTGTGGCCCCGCTTCACGGGGAGAGAGAGAGAGAGGGAGGGGGACCGGTTCGCCCAGACATGCCCCCACCCCCACTCTTACTCTACGTACACCGTCAGTATCGCAAAAGATTTAATACCGAAAAAATCCTATCAGGGTTTCGACTGATATTTTAGTTTATACAACGTCCATCCCTCTTAGTTACAAACTTTGTAGTGTTTCCTGTACCCGCATGACTGTAGCCTCTCCACCACCGCCCAGTGGATGTAAGTGTTCGGCAGGTAAATAAAATTGAATGTAACTCCTTACGGTGTACAAGAATGTAAGAACTCTTGTATATATAAATAAATGAATAAATAAAATGTGACTAGCCTACCGGCACTCAAGTCTATATAATATAATAAATAAATTAGTTTAACTATATTTCCTAAACACTCAATTGAATTATTGATACTTGCGTTCGTGGGGGTACAAATTGTAAACAAATGTTTTTTTTTAGTTTATTTTGAGCCATATATATATATTTTATACACAAATTATGATAAAATAACTAAAATCATCTTTTATATAATATGGTTAATAATGTTACAATGCGTTAATTTATATTATTAGACTACTATACGTATATGGAATGAGATTTTTTTAATTAAAATTCATTTGTTTAAAATTGTGTATAAAATGATGTTGACTCAAAGTTACAGTGCGTGTAACGGGGCCCTGGGGAGTGTACCTGGGGGCCCTGGTGAGTGTACCTGGGGGGCCCTGGTGAGTGTACCTGGGGGCCCTGGTGAGTGTACCTGGGGGGCCCTGGTGAGTGTACCTGGGGGGCCCTGGTGAGTGTACCTGGGGGGCCCTGGTGAGTGTACCTGGGGGCCCCGGGTGAGTGTACCTGGGGGGCCCTGGTGAGTGTACCTGGGCCCCTGGGGAGTGTACCTGGGGGGCCCTGGTGAGTGTACCTGGGGGGCCCTGGTGAGTGTACCTGGGGGGCCCTGGTGAGTGTACCGGGGGGCCCTGGTGAGTGTACCTGGGGGGGCCCTGATGAGTGTACCTGGGGGGCCCCGGGTGAGTGTACCTGGGGGGCCCTGGTGAGTGTACCTGGGGGCCCCCGGGTGAGTGTACCTGTGAGGCCCTGGTGAGTGCACCTGGGGGGCCCTGGTGAGTGTACCTGGGGGCCCCGGGTGAGTGCACCTGGGGGCCCCCGGTGAGTGTACCTGGGGGCCCCGGGTGAGTGTACCTGGGGGCCCCGGATGCGTGTAACTAAGGGTACGGGAGAATGTAACAGACCTCTGGTGAATGAAAGGGGCCCCTGGTGAATGAAAGGGGCCCCTGGTGTGTGTAACGGGCCCGGGTGAGTGTAACAGGGGGCCCCCTGGGTGCGTGCATGCGTCACACACCAAACGCGCGCACCTGGGCAAGGAGGGCCCCCTGGCCCCTCCTGCTCCCGTAACTGCAAGCCACCGAGCCGGGCTTTGTCTCGCCCACTTGCAAAGGCCAACAACCATCTTGGACACCATTTCCTCCTTTTAAATACCTCCATGTATATGTATATGTATATATGTATATTCTAGCAGACCGTATCGCCTATATTCATGTTTTTGAGTATTAAGTTTATTAATATTTGTTACTAGGCTAAAAAAATATCCATTATTTTTTTTAGTTGTTCGCCAGGGCATATAGTATATTTGGGTGTTAAAGTAATATTATAATACATATATAATATATATTATAATAAAGTAATAGTCTTTATGTACTTTACCTGAATAAACAAACATTAAACATTTATTAAGGTTTTTATCTAAATTTGTTTCATAATTAAAAGCCTAAGTATGTCGCATGGCTTTATCTCCTTAGTTAAGTCTATTGACATATATTACCACAGTTAGGTAGGGTCGCGATTGTGTATATAATGCAGGCCTACATATAGGCCTAGTGTGCATGCATCTTGTGTGTGTGTGTGTGTGTGTATATATATGGTGAGGGGCAACCCATTTTGCACATATATCCCAGTTACAGCTCCTGTGCCAGGTAAGTCCACAACGGGATCACCATAGCCCGTGCTACTTGGAACGTTTTGTTCCTAGTAGCTGAGTCTTAAACAACATCCATTTTGCATGTTCAGAGTTGTTTCTGGGCTCCGACAGGAACATGTGATGTACTAAACATCACAAGTTGCAAAAGCTGCACATCTCTGCCAACTGAGGGGATATATAGAGAGCCTATGTATGTTGCAAGCGTGACACAGCACCGCTCCTGTGCCAGGTAAGTCCACTACGGGCTCACCATAGCCCGTGCTACTTGCCCCGCTCCTGTGCCAGGTAAGTTACGGGCTCACCATAGCCCGTGCTACTTGGAACTTGTTCCGAGTAGCTGAATCTATAACAACAACAACAACATGTTGCAATCATGATAAAAAACGGCAGTGACCCCTAGTGTGGGGGAGGTGGGATGTGTGTGCAGTTCCCCGTCCTGTGGTTGAGCCGTATATATATATAGTTAATCTTAAAATAGTCATTACGCTCTTTACCTTCCCTGCCCACACACCCCCCCCCCCTCACCCCATCCCCGGAAAT
The DNA here is from genome assembly GCA_020271785.1 of Procambarus virginalis. Classification (NCBI taxonomy): domain Eukaryota; kingdom Metazoa; phylum Arthropoda; class Malacostraca; order Decapoda; family Cambaridae; genus Procambarus; species Procambarus virginalis. The sequence continues at coordinate 21,386,992 of WNGS01169217.1, forward strand.
GGTATTCATGGGAAAATTTTATTAGCGGGTTTTGTCCACCTTATTTTGATAAGAGGTTGACAGTTCCCCGATCCATCAGGATCAGTTATTGAACAATCTGTTTTTGCTTTCGAAATATATTGTAGTTAATCTATGTATATAATAATTATTTGACGTGTATAACTTCATTATTACCTATAGAAAAGATTGTTTAGCGTATTAGTTCTAATATATTGTAAAAATATATTTTCGACTAATGGTGACGTGTCAACATAAATATAGATGCCTAATTAGGATCATTCACGTTAGTTTGCCAGCCACAGTTTCCGGCATTAAATACCTTGCAAATGGCCTGGTTAAATCCGGCTAGAGAGGTCACCCGATCTGAGAAACCTTAGTAGAATGTGCAAGGTCATCTCTTTCAATATGAGTCAATGTGTTCGATCGTTAGCGGGCGGTGGTTGGCGAGGCATGCATTAGGGGCGGGCGGGTGCCTCCATGGCTGTTGCCCCAGGAACGGCCAAGTCTATTCATAACCGTATACCACCTCACGACCCGCCTCTCCTATAGCCGGATAATGCCTCGGCCCCCACCCCAAAGCCCCTCCGTGCCCATTGCAGAGGCTGGTTATTGATCGAGACGACCCCAAGTGGCGGTGGAAGTGGATTGTTAGTGGGGAGGGTGTTATATAGGGCGGTAGGGGCGGCGCAGATGCCGCCACTTGAAGTCGCAGTGCGCACACTCGGACGCCGGTGGTTACGGCCAATCCGCGTCCGCTGGCGATGGTAAGGGTGGTTAACGACGGCTCGCGTCCCGACCCTTGCATTCACACCCAACCTCACGCTTAATAACCCGCTATACACTCCACCCTCCCTCGCACACCACACTCCCAACCACTCCAATCCATTATTCAATCCACTAATAAACCAGTGCGAGGTTGGGGAGGTTATTATCGCGGGGGAAACGGGAGGTAATGGAAGGGCAAGAACGGATACGAACCTAGTCGTTCGCCGTAATTGTGGACTTGACGACTCAGTTGCACTACCTTGTTGGACAGCGGTGTCCTTGCGCCCCTTAGTTTGGTGCCACGCTGGTCATTTGCACCTCGATGGTGCCGCACTAGGCCCCGAGAGGTTAGTGAGTGGCCGCAGGAGGCCAGGACAGAGTGAATTAGAGTCACGTGATGGCTGAGGGCGGTTTGTTTACATTTTGAGGTTGAGATAAAGCGGCGGCCCAGGTGATTCTCCCTCACCTGGCTCCTCCGCGGGGAATGTCCACCTTTATCGCCACACCCGCCACTAACGCGCGCTTTATCTCGCCCTTAACCCCCCGCACGATGATTAAAGTGTTAAAATAAGAGGGAGAGGTGGGTGGAGGAGGCGAGAGGCGAGGGAGAGCGGTGTTAAACCTGGAGGAAGTTGTACAGGGGCAAATGTCAAGGGTTGTGGGCCAGTTTGGCAATTCTCGTAAGGAATTGCCATCTTTGACAAGGCTAGTCCCTCTCCCTCACCTGCTCTAATTGCTTCTCCACGCACATTTTTCACTCCCCCAAGTGCCATTTTAATTGCAAAATGGAGGTAGAATGGGATAGAGAAGTGCCAAATAAGGAGAGCAAGAATGTGTCATATTTATACCCAATGAGTGCCAGAAGTGATACTAGTTTATAATATTTGTGACTTGGGTGAACACAAGTTGGATTATATAGTGAGAAATAGCTGAGTGGTAAGTATATAGTGAGAGTGGAGGCACTTGTTCACTTCCAGGAAGCTTTTAAGATTAGCCCAAGTTGCACACACAATAGAATAGGCCTACTCTCCATCTTTTGATAATCTAATTGACACACATAATACAATGTGTTGTGTAACTTGGTAATGTAAATACAATACTGTGCATTGATATTTGTAGGCCTACAAAGTTACAATTGAATTGATATTTACGTTATTTACAAGAAAATAGTATTTTTTTTTTAATTTTGGCATGTTTTATACAGTATTGTTCAGCCACTAATACACCTTGTTTGTATTGCTGGAGATTAAGTGTTGATGCTCAATTTTAGATTCACTACACTACTCTTAACATATTTACATGATATAGGCTTTTTGTCTGTCAAAATATATTACTGTATTTTAAATGCAAGAATTATAGGAACTGTTTTGTAATGCCTTTAATAAATTACAAAATAAATGGTTATAATTAAGATTTAAGACTCATAACCAAGAAGTCTGTTTCATTAAATGATGGTCCTAAGTCTGCCCTGTTCTCTAGTGGGATTATTTAATGATTACATGCGAGTAAACATCACTAGGGGCATGTGACAGAAGTCCGGCAACTTCGAACTAGGTCATTGGTACAAGTTATTTGCTGCAAGTTTGATGAAATAATGTTCATGTTATCACAGCACTAATTATTACAACTGTGCTCCCATTTGTTAAGTACTGTACAACATGATTAGTACATGTTGTTGTTATAGATTCAGCTACTTGGAACAAGTTCCAAGTAGCACGGGCTATGGCGAGCCCGTAGTGGACTTACCTGGCACAGGAGCGGTGCTGTACAACAGTATGGGCACAACAGTATATGAGGTAAAAGTAAACTTGATTCTTGGGCAACTTGGTGAAGCAATTAATTATTCATTATGTTGGTAAATTTGTATATAAACATTTTACTTGTGCTGATGAAACCTTGGAGTTATAGTCATGTGCTCGACACAACTACACTTGCTCCTCGCTATTATCAGTCCACCATTGTGCCTTGAATGGTCTGGTGAAGTGGTACTTCCTTTTGGCCTATGAATCCCAAAGCCCAATCTCCATCTTTTGAAACTCTAATTGACACAAATAATACATTCTGTTGTGTAAGTTGGTATGTAAATGCAATACATTCATATTTGTAGGCCTACAAAATCTATTCAGATTTGTTTACATTAACTGAGCTACCATAATTGAACACATGTTCCTTGATGGCTTGGCATCATTGACAAGTATGAATGATGCCAACCCATCATTTATGTTCCTAACATAAAGTAATGTACAGTAGTTACTTGAGATAGGCCTAGAATGTGGTTTATTTGGGTATTGGCCTGGCAGCCGAGTGAACAGCACTTCGGATTCGTAGTCCTGAGATTCCGGGTTCGATCCCCGGCGGAGGCGGAAACAAATGGGCAGAGTTTATTCGCCCTTATGCCCCCTGTTACCTAACAGTAAATAGGTACCTGGGAATTAAGACAACTGCTACGGGCTGCTTCCTGGGGATGTGTAACATAAAGGAGGCCTGGTCGGGCCTCCTTTATGGGCCGCTAGAACGGTAAGCTTCGAAATCGTCTCAAGATATGGTTTATATTCAATCTATTACAGGAAGCTGATCATGGCTTGTCAGTGTCCATTTAACACAATGTGACCCTGTTGGTTGCAGTGTGTAATTACCTAAGTGTAGTTACAGGATGAGAGCTATGCTCGTGGTGTCCTGTCTTCCCAGTACTCTTTATCATATAATGCTTTGAAACTACTGATGGTCATGGCCTCCACCACCTTCTCCCCTAACTTGTTCCAACCGTCTACCACTGTGTTTGCATGGTTATGCATACAGTTACTGGTCAGAACCTGTCGGTGCCTAACCAGGCTGCCAAAATACACATTAATAGCACCACAGTGAGTGTTTAAATTTCCTAATTGGATTACCTGTGTTGCAGTTGGTACTGAATAGTAATTACTAGTAATGGTGTTGGTAATAATTACTATTTAGCACTATAAGCACTGCATAACTTGTTGTCTAAGAAAGTTTCAGATTTTTTGTGTTTACTAATTGTTAAATGAACATAATTCATATTACTACAGCTTGAAGAATGTACTGTATTTCATTTTGGATGAACTGTTATATAAATTTTAATATTTAAATAATAGTTTGCATGATATGAAATATGTCGTTTAAGTACTGTACACCAGCTAGTACTGTACAGTACTTAGATATTACATGTACTGTACTGTATATTATTTAAGATCTATAAGTAAACAATATGCACAGGATCCTGTAGCTCTGATGTATTGCTTACATTTACTGTACTGTGTATAATGTAAATGAATCAATACATTAGAATAGGCTACTTAAGACTATATGGATTAACCTATTTAAAATTAAGCAATTCTTTGGAAAGAACATAAGAATATAAGACACTGTAGAAGGCTTATTGGCCCATGTGTGCTGGGTCCTATTTGTATCCACCCAAATTCTCGTATACTGTGTATGTTTATTCATTGCTTGAAACTATCTAGCACTCTCACATCTGTTATTGTACCTGGTATATACAGTAATTTGTTATATGAAGCTGCTAAAATGCACCGAGTTTTCATAAAACCTTAAAGCAAGTGGAGTACAGTGTTTGCAGTGATAAGCTAAAACAGTTTATAAAATTCAAATACTGTGCTGTACTGTACTTAAAAACTAGTGGATGATTTGATATACAGTATGTCTAAATTCAACAGTATAGTTTAGTTTCAAGTACTGTACTCTCCTAATTCATCGAATTTGACCTGCAGACTTTTGTGATGGGTCATTGACTATTAGAAATTCAAGCAACCAACCGTTTGACCATTAGAAGGGATATTAACAACATAATTCCTGTAGTTAATCAGTTGCCCTCACTTTCCATGGATTGAGTTGCCCTGTCAAATGAATATAATAAACCGTGTTTGGAAAGTTTATTTTAATGTTGCTGTTAAGCTGGAGTTAATGCCTCAAAATTTTGCGCTGAAATGACACAGTAATGTGGGAGTCTATTCACTGTACAACATGGTTATTATATAAATATTTCAGGCTTTTATCAAACTTATGATGTGTTAAGTCTAGGCAGTGTGAAACAGTCATGAGTGTGCAGAAGTAATAATGACATGGCATGTATGTAGTCATGTTATCCACCGCACGGTACAGAGCGCCTTGAGGCGCTTTGAGAGATGTGCTATTTTTTAATTGGGCTATATTTTAATGTTTTNAAAAGATAAATGAGACGAAAATAGTAAGCTTTGGACTCCCTATTTTACCCAGTCCGTTCTCATGAACGTGCCCAACGTTAAGAAACTCGTAATAAAGTGCCTTATCCTAACCTACCAGAGGACCCGCGGCAGAAAACGAGACAATACTCGTTCATTTAACGATTTGGCGGGTCGTATTCCGGGGGGGGGGGATTAGGATTAAGGACCTGCCCGAAACACTATGCGGGTTATATATATATATATAATATCCCTTCTCATCTAATTGTAATGTTTACAGAAACTCTGAGACTGCATCCGCCAGCAGTATTGACTGAGCGAGTGTGTTCCAGCGACTACCAGTAAGCCCTCGCCATTCACTTCTAACACTTGTGTATATTATATAACAGGTGATAGTGCACTTATATATACTGTTTTATTGGTGATATGTATACTTGTGTATACTGTATAACTGGCATGTATACGTGTATGTACACGTATACATGCTTGCCTTAACTACAGCCTGCCTCACACACACAACTTACCTTACAGCCTGCCTCACACACCCAACTTACCTTACAGCCTGCCTCACACACCCAACTTACCTTACAGCCTGCCTCACACACCCAACTTACCTTACAGCCTGCCTCACACACCCAACTTACCTTACAGCCTGCCTCACACACAACTTACAGCCTGCCTCACACACAACTTACAGCCTGCCTCACACACCAACTTACCTTACAGCCTGCCTCACACACAACTTACAGCCTGCCTCACACACCCAACTTACCTTACAGCCTGCCTCACACACAACTTACAGCCTGCCTCACACACCCAACTTACCTTACAGCCTGCCTCACACACATCTTACAGCCTGCCTCACACACCCAACTTACCTTACAGCCTGCCTCACACACAACTTACAGCCTGCCTCACACACCCAACTTACCTTACAGCCTGCCTCACACACCCAACTTACCTTACAGCCTGCCAGGCACAGGGTGGTGCTAAGGAAAGGCCACCTCGTCACAATACCCATCTGGAGCCTTCACCACGACTCACGCTACTGGCGCGAGCCCCACATCTTCAACCCGGACCGGTTTCTGCAGCAACATAGACGGGACATCACCAGCGGCACCTACCTTCCATTTGGTCTTGGGCCCAGAACTGTATTGGTGAGTCTAATCCCCCTGTTTATTGGATGTAAAAGAAGCCACTATGGATGTTGAAAGATGCACAGGTTTCGTAGATATATGCGTAAATGAACGATGAATCCTGGTTCAGAGTCCCAGATTCTGATCTAGATGACAGAGATTCTGCTGGATGAGTCAAACACGATAGGGGATATAATTATTTAATAATATTAATTATAAATAATGTTTTTTTAATTAATATAAAGTGTAATTGAAGAAATACTAGAGTAACATTTATATTTATTTAATGAAGCGTATCTTTGACTTTAAGGAAAAGATGTAACTCACAACAATTGTCTAACTCTAGGGGTATCTGTTTAATGCAAAGCGAACAGAGTCATCAGGTGAAAGGAAACGTGCCCAACCGTTTGTGTCCTACCCGGGATCGAACGTTTGTCTCCAGGTTGCAAGCCGAGGATACAGGCCACTGTGGGAACGTAATATTCCCGACGAGAGGTCAATTTGGGTACGCAGATAAGACAAATCAGTACCTAATTATACTTTAGTTATATCTATTTATGAAGAATATTTGATATTTTGCTCGTAATCTCTTGACTAAAGTACAAACTCCAGGGAAATGGTTCGCCCTGTTGGTGGTCAAGTTAGCGTTGGCCAAGATGGTGGAGAGCTTCGAACTCCGACCAGACCCAAGACAACACCAACTGCAATACTCCATGTTGGCCATGAGTCCTAAGGATGATGTCAGGGTATTCCTCAGCCCCGTCAATCCTCAGGTTAGTCATCAACCTCATCCACCACCACCAGCTAGCCAGTCCACAGCCCCATCCACCTCCACCACCACCCACTAGCCAGTCCTCAACCCCCTATCCACAAAGTTCATGATGTACTATATATGCTAGCCTAAATTAAAATCTTTTAAAATAAATATACTGGTATACTATTTTTGGATATTGTCTTAATGTGCCAGGCTTGAGCAAGCATCATGCTGCCAGAGCGGTCACCCAACCAGTTACTGGTCTTACTGGAAATGGTCGTGTCACGCACACCATCCACTAACCTACGCAGTAATTTTTCTTTCAGACTTAATATAAGATTTATAAATATTGGCTATTTTAAATCAAAATTATTATTTACCTAGAGCGGATTATTATTTACCTAGGGGAGCCGGTCGGCCGAGCGGACAGCACGCTGGACTTGTGATCCTGTGGTCCTGGGTTCGATCCCAGGTGCCGGCGAGAAACAATGGACAGAGTTTCTTTCACCCTATGCCCCTGTTACCTAGCAGTAAAATAGGTACCTGGGTGTTAGTCAGCTGTCACGGGCTGCTTCCTGGGGGTGGAGGCCTGGTCGAGAACCGGGCCGCGGGGACACTAAAAAGCCCCGAAATCATCTCAAGATAACCTATGTTCCGCGACATGGGTTATAAAATATATTAATTAAATTTACTTGAGGGACACACTCTAGTGCTGTAGACAAGGTCAGGAAGCCGGCGGCTTGTTCAAGGTCCCCCCACCCCTAATTGTCCTGGTTATTTTTTTTAAGCTGGATTTTAAAATTCAACAGAATTGCAGTGGCAAACAGTGGCATTTACGGCTTCGGCGGGTAGGCGGTTCCATGGGCTTATAACCCTGTGGGTGAAAAAATATCTGTTTTCAGTCCTACATTGTGGCTTGTTGAGCTTGAAACCGTTGCTCCTTGTTGTGTTACATCTGACCTTTTGAAGAAATTGTCGATAAAAAAAAGTGTATGAATACACTCTGGCTTCCTGTCCCCCAACACAATTAATTATTATTAAAAATTATATTCAATCTAGGGGGGGAACTAACCCTTGGTCCAAAGATTTTCTGAAAAGCAGTTCCAGTGGTAGGCATAGTTCTTCTACCAGTTCTGTTACGACTTTGGATTGAATTCCATCCACCCCTGGGGCTTTAGCGCCTTTTAGATTGTCAATGTTCTTCCTGATTACATCGCACGTTATGAGTATATCCCTTAATTCGTTCTCTTCACCTTCATATATTGTGTGGGTAATGGAATGTTGTTTAATCTTTCTAGTGTGAACACTGATGTACAGGATTCATTCAGTGTTTGCTACCCTTTTATCGTCCATTATAACTTGGTTAGTCTCATGTTTTAAGGGTCCTACAGAGTCCTTGTTTTGGTTTTTACTTCTTATATAGGCATAGAATGACTTTGGATCTTTCGTTACGTTATGGGCAAGTTTTCATTCGTAGTTTCGTTTGTCTGATCTAGTTTCTGGGTTACTGTACTTTTATATATCTCAGAGTGTATGATGTTCATCTGTACTTTTATATATATCATAATGTAGGATGTCCATCGTGGATTTAGACTTCTAGAGAGTCCGCTTAGTTATCAAAGCTCTTTTTACTACCTGTGTCATTCATCCAGTTCCCTTTATTTTCTTTCTCCTTTTTGGCACATATTTTTGCACGGGTTCATTGATGACCTTCCTGAAATTTTCCCATGATGTTTCCATGCACTGGTCACCAAGTTCAAGTTCAAGTATGTTTATTAAGACAAGAAAGAAATACATCTCAAAGGGATAGAGTAACTTAGGCTATTTCTACCCTCAATCGGCTCTCTCATTCCTTGATAATCTCCTCGAAGGTAATCTAGAAATTCATCATCATGACCTTTATGTGGGTTTCTATAATTGTAATCCATCTTATAAGCGATCTTAGAATATTATGAAACTGTTTCAGGATATGAAGCCGGCTGAGGATAGGCTATAACTACGCGAAGGATATTCAAGAAACAGAGGCTATGATGATACAGACGAATATTTATTGAGTATGGCATACAGTCACACGAAGAAGTAGCTACCATGGTATCAAAAACAGGTTTTAATGTACCCAGGCCTAAAAACACTCCCTAACTGAATTTGGGTCTTCCATTTTTTTTTATTAAAGGCTTCGGTATACACATCAATATGCTGCTACCATTCTATATGAAAGATTACAAGTGTAGATACAAAACTAGCTATAAGTTCATATAATATTCCCCTCTCACAGGATGGTTAGTCATACATGGAATCAAGAGAGAAAATATTTACCTCAATACAAACAATAAATAAATTTGACTAAATGTAACTTCATGATTTTCATAAGAGCTTAACACAACTCATGGAAATATTATATTATAGTAATTTTGTACCAGTTTCTATAAGATTCATCTCAAATAATGTCGTTTTTTAACAAGCTTAGTATGCACAGCAATTAATAATGTTGTGCAGTCCCCTTGGCCAAATGTAACACACTGGCGTTTCGCAAGCGCATTGGCCTGGGTTCGTATCCTGGCCGGGGAGGATTGACTGGGCACCAATCCTTAACTGTAGCCTCTGTTCACCCAACAGTGAATGGGTACCTGGTTGGTAAACGATTTGGCGGGTCGATTTCCGGGAAAATTAGATTAAGGACCTGCCCGAAACGCTATGAGTGCTAGTGGCTGTACAACAATGTAAGAATTCTTGTATATAAATAAATAAATGCATGTGCTGCAACCCTATTCTGTATGAAAGATTACGCCGTCTTGATAAAAAAAATCCAGCTACAATTTCTTTGCTTACTACAAATCCTCTAATTACTATTAGAACAATAACAAACTCCGGCCCCCTTACTTAAATCTTTGAATATGTTAGATATTAAGTCATTGCACATCCTCTCGTGTGTATTCTATATATTTAAAACTGTGAACTGTAATGCCAATACTGACCTTAAACGCTTCCTAGAAGGTTGTAACAGAACCCATGGGCACCACACCAGAAACAAATACCTGTTTGATATTCCAAGAGTGCGCCTTAACCAACTACAAATGCTCTGCTGGAAATCAACGGACCAAGAATGTGGAATGACCTTCCCAATCCCGTCAAAGGCTGTACCTCTCTCAACCAGTTCAGACTGATATCTGCCATGTATAAACTTGAAAAAAGTTGTAGTCTTCTGTGACTTAGTTAAAATTACTTCTGCTTTTCTGTTTTTCCGTCCATCATGTAATCATATCATTCCTTTTTGTTCCTTTTTCATTCAATTGATCTTTGGTCTCAATTAGTTTTAAGTATTAGTCAATGTGTTTTTCCCGCATTTTGCCCGAAACGCTGTGCGCCATAGATCTATCTAGAAATCTAACATTCTGTTTGTAACATATCTTGAATGTATGAACTTTTACCTGAATAAACATTACTTATTTTTATTATTATTATTTGCAAACTCATCCAAGATCTCCACCTGATGGTGGAGATAGACTGATTGACTGGTTGTCCGAGAGATAAACTGATTGGTGGTGTAGGAGGGAAAGTATTGCCAACGCACCAGAGGACATTTTGGTGTGCAAACTGGTCGAGTAGAAGTGTTACCAATATCTCATCAAACTGAATATAT
>WNGS01169217.1:21406918-21420068 GCA_020271785.1 Procambarus virginalis
TAGAAATCCAACATTCTGTTTGTAACTCATCTTTTAGGTATGTATTTTTACCTGAATAAACATTTATTTATTATTATAGTCATTACGCATATATATTTGTATAAATGATTCACACGAGAGATATAGGTATTACAAGTTGTATTAATGTATTTATCACTTTATTACAATAGTTATTGGTTTATGCAGAATAGGATGGAGGTGTGGTGGCGGTGGGGTAGTGGTGGGCGTGCTGGTGGCAGTGTGGTGGGGTCGGGGCACCTACTGGTCGTCTCGAGGGGTGCCAGCCATACCTGCCTACCGTACCCTCTACGCCATCTTCACCATGATCTGCAACACTAACCTGACTGTCTGGCAGGTCGTTGATAAGGTAAGTAATGAAGAAGGTGCCAAAGCTTAGCTTTCCTGGAGGTTTGCTCCACCGCATACACCGTGCTGTGTGTGTGTGTTTTACCCACGGGAGCCGGTCGGCCGAGCGGACAGCATGCTGGACTTGTGATCCTGTGGTCCTGGGTTCGATCCCAGGCGCCGGCGAGAAACAATGGGCAGAGTTTCTTTCACCCTATGCGCCTGTTACCTAGCAGTAAAAATAGGTACCTGGGTGTTAGTCAGCTGTCACGGGCTGCTTCCTGGGTGGAGGCCTGGTCGAGGACCGGGCCGCGGGGGACACTAAAAAGCCCCGAAATCGTCTGAAGATAACCTCAAGATAAATACCCATATGTCACTAAAATTGCACCTGGCAAATGTCAGCGGCTGCAGTTAGTCAGGTGTTGGTGGGGCAGGAGTAGTTGGGGGCAGGTGTGTTGATAATCAGGTTTACTTGAAACGTTATGAGACGTTTATTCGCTTTATAACAAATATAAAGAATTGTAACAAAGAATTGTTTACAATTCAGAAATGTAAACAATGTAACTTACCATTTGAATATTTTTATGGTTAAAATTATAAATATACTATTATTTTTTATTTGTATTATTTATTTGTTTGGAAATGCACCAAATTGTATGCTCCTTCCCCTTGACAGGTATACCAGGAGCTCGGCGAGAGAGGCTACGTGGGAGCGTATGGGATAGACCTCAGGCCCGCCATGATGGTGGGCGACCCACAGCTGGTAAAACGCATCCTGGTGTACGACTCTAATTACTTCCACCAGCACTGGACCGGTGATCTCTCTGAGGGAGAACAGCGCATAGACATGTTGAACAGCAGTCACACGAAGGCCATCAGATCCATGTTGAAGCCCTCCTTCACCTGGCTCAACATGCGGAGAATGTTTCCAGCAGTGGAGGAAAAGACAGATGTCTTGATAAAACACTAATGAACCTTTACCAGCAGCAGAAACCCTTCGTCAGCATCAAAGCATGCTTCTCCCGCTATGTCATAGACACCGTTGCATCCTGCGCCTTCGGCATCAAAACCAATGCTATAGAAAACGAAGATGACGAAATTTGCAAAAAGGCCGCACAACTGATGGAGTCGAAGTCGACGCAGATCATGATGAAGGCGTTGGCACAGCTCACCCTGCCCAACATTGTACTCTCGGCGCTCGCAAAACGATTCACCACGCCAGTCATATGCTACTTCCACGATCTGATTAACGAAACACTGAAGAAGAGGCAGGAGTCAGGCGAGAGGCGTGGAGACCTCCTGGACATGATGCTGGAACGTGAAGAGCAGATGTACCACGACGGGAAGACTCAAGATCGTGAGTTATGTAGCCTAGGTCGTGAGTTATGTAGCCTAGATCGTGAGTTATGTAGCCTAGATCGTGAGTTATGTAGCCTAGATCGTGAGTTATGTAGCCTAGATCGTGAGTTATGTAGCCTAGATCGTGAGCTATGTAGCCTAGATCGTGAGTTATGTAGCCTAGATCGTGAGTTATGTAGCCTAGATCGTGAGCTATGTAGCCTAGATCGTGAGTTATGTAGCCTAGATCGTGAGTTATGTAGCCTAGATCGTGAGTTATGTAGCCTAGGTCGTGAGTTATGTAGCCTAGATCGTGAGTTATGTAGCCTAGATCGTGAGTTATGTAGCCTAGGTCGTGAGTTATGTAGCCTAGATCGTGAGTTATGTAGCCTAGATCGTGAGTTATGTAGCCTAGATCGTGAGCTATGTAGCCTAGGTCGTGAGTTATGTAGCCTAGGTCGTGAGTTATGTAGCCTAGGTCGTGAGTTATGTAGCCTAGATCGTGAGTTATGTAGCCTAGATCGTGAGTTATGTAGCCTAGGTCGTGAGTTATGTAGCTTAGGTCGTGAGTTATGTAGCTTAGAACGTGAATTGTGTAGCCTAGGTCGTGAGTTATGTAGCCTAGGTCGTGAGTTATGTAGCCTAGATCGTGAGCTATGTAGCCTAGATCGTGAGTTATGTAGCCTAGATCGTGAGCTATGTAGCCTAGATCGTGAGCTATGTAGCCTAGGTCGTGAGTTATGTAGCCTAGATCGTGAGCTATGTAGCCTAGGTCGTGAGTTATGTAGCCTAGATCGTGAGTTATGTAGCCTAGATCGTGAGTTGTGTAGCCTAGGTCGTGAGTTATGTAGCTTAGGTCGTGAGTTATGTAGCTTAGAACGTGAATTGTGTAGCCTAGGTCGTGAGTTATGTAGCCTAGGTCGTGAGCTATGTAGCCTAGATCGTGACTTATGTAGCCTAGGTCGTGAGTTATGTAGCCTAGATCGTGACTTATGTAGCCTAGGTCGTGAGCTATGTAGCCTAGATCGTGACTTATGTAGCCTAGGTCGTGAGTTATGTAGCCTAGGTCGTGAGTTATGTAGCCTAGGTCGTGAGTTATGTAGCCTAGATCGTGAGCTATGTAGCCTAGGTCGTGAGTTATGTAGCTTAGAACGTGAATTATGTAGCCTAAGCATTAGGCTACAGGAACATAGCGTAGTAGCATTATAGCCGGGTTTGATCTCGACTCACAATCTGGAATTCCGAGTTCGAATCCGGAGCTGGACATAAATGGTTGAGCCTGTTTCTATCACCTAATGCTCCTCTTCGCCTAGCAGTAAATAGGTACCTAGGAATTAGTCAGCTTATTGTGGGGTTACATCCTGGGAAGTGTCAGTAATTCGACCTTTGCGGGAAAAGATCTCGATATAAGCCTATCATGTATATATCCTTGACAAGCCTAGGCATTCTGTCCTCGTCGTAAATATACGACGAGGTAAATATACACAGGCTGCCTTCTCCCGGCACAATGAATTATTATATTGTTGCCCAAAAATAATTTTGTTCTTGATATTTTTTCCCAGCTGTGGAAGACATCGCTCAAACCAGCTTGTTCCTGGCGGCGGGCTGCGTCCCGACCTCCAACACCCTCACCTTCGCTGCTTTTCTACTAGCTGCTCACCCACACCAGCAGCAGAGCCTACGTCAGGAAGTACTCCACATCAGACAGGAACATGGCTGTCTCACCTATCAAACCCTCATGCATGCCCCATACCTCGATGCTGTCATCTCGGGTAAACTATTACATATACTGTTATAGTTGAAAACTATTTCATTACTAGTATTAATTATTTATTATATACTGTATATACATATTTACCTGAATTTACCCGAAAGCCACTATCTCTCTAGTGGCCTTGAAAGGGACAGGAAGCTGCCGGCTTGTCAAAGGTCACCTTTTTTTGTTTCTGATGATTTTTTGTTTATCTGGATTTTAAACTGAAGTCTTTGCAATTACAACTTCAGCGGGTAGGCGGCTCCACAACTTTATAACCCCCCACGAGTGAAAAAAAAATCTCCATTTTCCTATCCTGTATTGTGGAATTTTGAGTTTGAAGCTGTTGCCCCTTGTATGTTCAGCATTCAGTCTTTTAAAGAAGTGGTCTGGATTAATATCCAACTTGTTCAGTGTTACAGTTCTCGATAAGATAAGCCTTGTTATGTCTGATTTTCGGCGTTGTAAGGGTAAATAACACCGCAACAGGTTCAGTCCTGTGACTGAAACTGTCTTTAGGGCGGACTGGACAGAGCAGAAGCGCAGAACGAGTTGTAGACGAGTCAGCAGGAGTATAATAATAATAATTCATTTTGTTGGGAACATGCAGCCTGCGTATATATACGTTAGGCTAACATCGAGGCCCCCCTCCCAGGTGGTCGAACTATTGACCTTCCCCAGGATGTAAACCCACAATAGTTGCCTAACTGCTCAGTACCTATCTGCTGCTAGGTGTACAAAGGCATTGGGTGAGAGAAAACTTGCGCAACCATTTCTGTCCTCCCGGGATTCGAACCCGGAATTCCCGATTGTGAGTCGAGAACGAACCCAACTGTACTTGCCGGAACAAACGTAGTTAGCCACTAAAGATGAAAGAAAACGTGACAGAAAACGGAAAAGTAGAGAAAACTGGATGGAAAGAACATCCAAATAAAAAAATTAAATGTTTATTCGGGTAAAAGTACATACATAGATGATGAGTTACAAACATAATGTTGGATTTATAGATAGAGCTAGTACATACAATACCTAAAGCCACTAATATGCATAGCGCTTCGGGCAAGGTGTGGGGGAAAAACACTTAGATTAAAACTTAATAGTAATTGAGATTTAGATTTAGATTTTTTATTCAGGTAAAGGTACATACATAATTAAAGATTACAGTTACAGAGTTACAGATTAAAGTATAAATTATGTAGAAAAAAGTGGGGAACATGGCAGAAATCAGCAATTATATACGTTGGTCAACAAACATTATTGTTTGGAAATAGTAAGACATGAGTTGACATTTTAGGGGTAAGGTTAGGTTACATGGAGTTTATTAGGTAGTGCTTAGTTTTCCTCGTAAACTGGTTGAGAGAGGTACAGCCTTTGACATGACTGGGAAGGTCATTCCACATTCTGGGTCCCTTGATTTCCAAAGCATTTCCAGTTTGGTTAGGCGCACTCTTGGAATATCAAACAAGTATTTGTTTCTGGTGTGGTGCCCATGGATTCTGTTACAACCTTCTAGGAAATATTTAAGGCCAGTATTGGCATTACAGTTCAGAGTTTTAAATATATAGAATATGTACAAAATGTAAAAAGATAAATGAGACGAAAATAGTAAGCTTTGGACTCCCTATTTACCCAGTCCGTCTCATGAACGTGCCCAACGTTAAGAAACTCGTAATAAAGTGCCTTATCCTAACCTACCAGAGGACCCGCGGCAGAAAACGAGACAATACTCGTTCATTTAACGATTTGGCGGGTCGTATTCCGGGGGGGGGGGATTAGGATTAAGGACCTGCCCGAAACACTATGCGGTTTATATATATATATAATATCCCTTTCTCATCTAATTGTAATATGTTTACAGAAACTCTGAGACTGCATCCGCCAGCAGTATTGACTGAGCGAGTGTGTTCCAGCGACTACCAGTAAGCCCTCGCCATTCACTTCTAACACTTGTGTATATTATATAACAGGTGATAGGTGCACTTATATATACTGTTTATTGGTGATATGTATACTTGTGTATACTGTATAACTGGCATGTATACGTGTATGTACACGTATACATGCTTGCCTTAACTACAGCCTGCCTCACACACACAACTTACCTTACAGCCTGCCTCACACACCCAACTTACCTTACAGCCTGCCTCACACACCCAACTTACCTTACAGCCTGCCTCACACACCCAACTTACCTTATAGCTTGCCTCACACACCCAACTTACCTTACAGCCTGCCTCACACACCCAACTTACCTTACAGCCTGCCTCACACACCCAACTTACCTTACAGCCTGCCTCACACACCCAACTTACCTTACAGCCTGCCTCACACACCCAACTTACCTTACAGCGTGCCTCACACACCCAACTTACCTTACAGCCTGCCTCACACCCCCAACTTACCTTACAGCCTGCCTCACACACACAACTTACCTTACAGCCTGCCAGGCACAGGAGTGGTGCTAAGGAAAGGCCACCTCGTCACAATACCCATCTGGAGCCTTCAGCACGACTCACGCTACTGGCGCGAGCCCCATGCTTCAACCCGGACCGGTTTCTGCAGCAACATAGACGGGACATCACCAGCGGCACTACCTTCCATTGGTCTTGGGCCCAGAAACTGTATTGGTGAGTCTAATCCCCCTGTTTATTGGATGTAAAAGAAGCCACTATGGATGTTGAAAGATGCACAGGTTTCGTAGATATATGCGTAAATGAACGATGAATCCTGGTTCAGAGTCCCTGATTCTGATCTAGATGACAGAGATTCTGCTGGATGATTCAAACACGATAGGGGATATAATTATTTAATAATATTAAATTATAAATAATGTTTTTTTAATTAATATAATGTGTAATTGAAGAAATACTAGAGTAACATTTATATTTATTTAATCAAGCGTTCTTTGACTTTAAGGAAAAAGAAGGTAGTGATTCACTGTATAAATCTCTGGTGTTCCTCGTTTTTGGATTACTTTATCCAACCATGGAGTTATCTTGAGTTATCTTGAGTTGATTTCGGGGCTTTAGTGTCCCCACGGCCCGGTCCTCGACCAGGCCTCCACCCCAGGAAGCAACCGTGACAGCTGACTAACTTCCAGGTGCCTATTTACTGCTAGGTAACAGGGGATAGGGTGAAAGAAACTCTGCCCATCGTTTCTCGCTGGCGCCCGGGATCGAACCCGGGACCACAGGATCACGTGGACAGCGTGTTGTCCGCTCGGCCGACCGGCCCCTTAAATGGAGACCTCATCTTCAGAAGAAAATAGCTGCTTTGAGAAGGTGCAACACCGAGCAATAAAACTCATTCAAGAGCTACGTATCTCCCGTATCAGGAACGCTTGGATGCCACAGGGCTAACAACACTACAAACCAGGCGTGACAGGGCGGATCTCATTGAAACTTAAATTACTGAATAAGTAAAGGATGTTGATCCGGATATTTTCTTCAGAGGGTCAGAGTAACACAAATAAGGAGCAACGGTTTCAAGTTCAACAAGTTACAATGTTGGACTGAGAACAGAAGAGGCTTTTTCACCAACGGAGTTATAAACCCATGGGAACCGCCTACCCGCCGAAAGCCGTGACTGCCAAAACTGTTAAGTTTTCAGATCTAACTGGAAAAGATCGTCACAGCAAATGGTGGACCTTAACAAACGCCGGCTTCCTGTTCCGTTGAGGCCACTAATGTTAGTAGCCTACTGACCTTCCTCGGGATGTAACTCACAACAATTCTCTAACTTAGGGGTATCTGTTTACTGCAAGGCGAACAGAGTCATCAGGTGAAAGGAAACGTGCCCACCGTTTGTGTCCTACCCGGGGATCGAACGTTTGTCTCCAGGTTGCAAGCCGAGGATACAGGCCACTGGGGAACGTAATATTCCCGACGAGAGGTCAATTTGGGTACGCAGATAAGACAAATCAGTACCTAATTATACTTTAGTTATATCTATTTATGAAGAATATTTGATATTTTGCTCGTAATCTCTTGACTAAGTACAAACTCCAGGGAAATGGTTCGCCCTGTTGGTGGTCAAGTTAGCGTTGGCCAAGATGGTGGAGAGCTTCGAAATCCGACCAGACCCAAGACAACAGCAACTACAATACTCCATGTTGGCCATGAGTCCTAAGGATGATGTCAGGGTATTCCTCAGCCCCGTCAATCCTCAGGTTAGTCATCAACCTCATCCACCACCACCAGCTAGCCAGTCCACAGCCCCATCCACCTCCCAACCACCCACTAGCCAGTCCTCAACCCCCTATCCACAAAGTTCATAATGTACTATATATGCTAGCCTAAATAAAAGCTTTTAAAATAAATATACTGGTATACTATTGTTGGAGATTGGCTTAATGTGCCAGGCGTGAGCAAGCATCATGCTGCCAGAGCGGTCACCCAACCAGTTACTGGTCTTACTGGAAATGGTCGTGTCACGCACGCCATCCACTAACCTACGCAGTAATTTTTCTTTCAGACTTAATATAAGATTTATAAATATTGGCTATTTTAACAAAATTATTATTTACCTAGAGCGGATTATTATTTACCTAGGGGAGCCGGTCGGCCGAGCAGACAGCACGCTGGACTTGTGATCCTGTGGTCCTGGGTTCGATCCCAGGTGCCCCTATTACTTAGCAGTAAAATAGGTACCTGGGTGTTAGTCAGATGTCACGGGCTGCTTCTTGGGGGTGGAGGCCTGGTCGAGGACCGGGCCGCGGAGACACAAAAAAGCCCCGAAATCATCTCAAGATAACCTATGTTCCGCGATATGGTTATAAAATATATTATTAAATTTACTGAGGGACACACTCTAGTGCTGTAGACAAGGTCAGGAAGCCGGCGGCTTGTTCAAGGCCCCCCCACCCCTAATTGTCCTGGTTATTTTTTTAAGCTGGATTTTAAAATTCAACAGAATTTTGGCATTAAGGCTTCGGCGGGGTAGGCGGTTCCATGGGCTTAAACCCTGTGGGTGAAAAAAATCTGTTTTCAGTCCTACATGTGGCTTGTTGAGCTTGAAACCGTTGCTCCTTGTTGTGTTACATCTGACCTTTTGAAGAAATTGTCGATAAAAAAAAGTGTATGAATACACTCTGGCTTCCTGTCCCCCAACACAATAATTATTATTAAAAATTATATTCAATCTAGGGGGGGAACTAACCCTTGGTCCAAAGATTTTCTGAAAAGCAGTTCCAGTGGTTGCATAGTTCTTGTACCAGTTCCGTCACGACTTTGGACTAAATTCCATCCACACCTGGGGATTTAGCGCCTTTTTAGATTGTCAGTGTTCTTCCTGATTACATCACACGTTATGAGTATATTCCTTAATTCGTTCTCTTCACCTCCTTCATATATTTGTGTGGTAATGGAATGTTGTTTTAATCTTTCTAGTGTGAACACTGATGTACAGGACTCATTCAGTGTTTGCTACCCTTTTATCGTCCATTATAACTTGGTTAGTCTCATGTTTTAAGGGTCCTACAGAGTCCTTGTTTTGGGTTTACTTCTTATACAAGCATAGAATGACTTTGGATCTTTCGTTACGTTATGGGCAAGTTTCATTCGTAGTTCGTTTATCTGATCGGTTTCCTGGGTACTGCACTTTTATATATCTCATAATGTATGATGTTCATCTGTACTTTTATATATCTCATAATGTATGATGTTCATCTGTACTTTTATATATCTCATAATGTATGATGTTCATCTGTACTTTTATATATATCATAATGTAGGATGTTCATCGTGGATTTAGACCTTTAGAGGGTCCGCTTAGTTATCAAAGCTCTTTTTACTACCTGTGTCATTCATCCAGTTCCCTTTATTTTCTTTCTCCTTTTTGGCACATATTTTTGCACGGGTTCATTGATGACCTTCCTGAAATTTTCCCATCATGTTTCCATGCACTGGTCACCAAGTTCAAGTTCAAGTATGTTTATTAAGACAAGAAAGAAATACATCTCAAAGGGATAGAGTAACTTAGGCTATTTCTACCCTCAATCGGCTCTCTCATTCCTTGATAATCTCCTCGAAGGTAATCTAGAAATTCATCATCATGAACCTTTATGTGGGTTTCTATAATTGTAATCCATCTTATAATATAGCGATCTTAGAATATTATGAAACTGTTTCAGGATATGAAGCCGGCTGAGGATAGGCTATAACTACGCGAAGGATATTCAAGAAACAGAGGCTATGATGATACAGACGAATATTTATTGAGTATGGCATACAGTCACACGAAGAAGTAGCTACCATGGTATCAAAAACAGGTTTTAATGTACCCAGGCCTAAAAACACTCCCTAACTGAATTTGGGTCTTCCATTTTTTTTTATTAAAGGCTTCGGTATACACATCAATATGCTGCTACCATTCTATATGAAAGATTACAAAGTGTAGATACAAAACTAGCTATAAGTTCATATAATATTCCCCTCTCACAGGATGGTTAGTCATACATGGAATCAAGAGAGAAAATATTTACCTCAATACAAACAATAAATTAAATTTGACTAAATGTAACTTCATGATTTTCATAAGAGCTTAACACCAACTCATGGAAATATTATATTATAGTAATTTTGTACCAGTTTCTATAAGATTCATCTCAAATAATGTCGTTTTTTAACAAGCTTAGTATGCACAGCAATTAATAATGTTGTGCAGTCCCCTTGGCAAAATGTAACACACTGGCGTTTCGCAAGCGCATTGGCCTGGGTTCGTATCCTGGCCGGGGAGGATTGACTGGGCACCAATCCTTAACTGTAGCCTCTGTTCACCCAACAGTGAATGGGTACCTGGTTGGTAAACGATTTGGCGGGTCGTATTTCCGGGAAAATTAGGATTAAGGACCTGCCCGAAACGCTATGAGTGCTAGTGGCTGTACAACAATGTAAGAATTCTTGTATATAAAAAATAAATAAATGCATGTGCTGCAACCCTATTCTGTATGAAAGATTACGCCGTCTTGATAAAAAAATCCAGCTACAATTTCTTTGCTTACTACAAATCCTCTAATTACTATTAGAACAATAACAAACTCCGGCCCCCTTACTTAAATCTTTGAATATGTTAGATATTAAGTCATTGCACATCCTCTCGTGTGTATTCTATATATTTAAAACTGTGAACTGTAATGCCAATACTGACCTTAAACGCTTCCTAGAAGGTTGTAACAGAACCCATGGGCACCACACCAGAAACAAATACCTGTTTGATATTCCAAGAGTGCGCCTTAACCAAACTACAAATGCTCTGCTGGAAATCAACGGACCAAGAATGTGGAAGACCTTCCCAATCCCGTCAAAGGCTGTACCTCTCTCAACCAGTTACAGACTGATATCTGCCATGTATAAACTTGAAAAAAGTTGTAGTCTTCTGTGTACTTAGTTAAAATTACTTCTGCTTTTCTGTTTTTCCATCCATCATGTAATTCATATCATTCCTTTTTTGTTCCTTTTTCAATTCAATTGATGCTTTGGTCTCAATTAGTTTTAAGTATTAGTCTATGTGTTTTTCCCGCATTTTGCCCGAAACGCTGTGCGCCATAGATCTATCTAGACATCTAACATTCTGTTTGTAACATATCTTGAATGTATGTACTTTTACCTGAATAAACATTTACTTATTTTTTATTATATTTGCAAACTCATCCAAGATCTCCACCTGATTGGTGGAGATAGACCGATTGACTGGTTGTCCGAGAGATAAACTGATTGGTGGTGTAGGAGGGAAAGTATTGCCAACGCACCAGCGGACATTTTGTGTGCAAACTGGTCGAGTAGAAGTGTTACCAATATCTCATCAAACTGAATATATTGTATGCAATGTACTAGCTAATGACATTCCATTATATATATATATATATATATATATATATATATATATATATATATATACATATATATATATATATATACACCAATATATATATATATATATATATATATATATATATATATATATATATATATATATATATATATATATATATATAGTCCCTGAAATACAAGTCTCTTACATGACCATCAGCAAAAAGAGTGAGGCAAACCCAGCACTCCTTAAATCAATAACACGTGCAGCATGGGGAGGGCCTGGCGGCTAAGTGGACAGCGCTCGGTGTTCGTAGCCCTTAAAAACCGGGTTCGATCCCCGGCGGAGGCGGAAAAACAAATGGGCAGAGTTTCTTTCACCATGTTGCCGTTGTTTACCTAGCAGTAAATAGGTACCTGGGAATTAGACAGCTGCTACGGGCTGCTTCCTAGGGATGTGTGTGAAAATTAGGATTAAGGACCTGCCCGAAACGCTATGCGTACTAGTGGCTGTGCAAGAATGTAAAAATTCTTGTATATATAAATAAATTATTGATGCCTTTATAAATAACTTGCGGCTTACAGTGATGGGTCAATGCAAACGTTAACAGGTCGCAATTGAGCAGCCTGTAGAATAAATAGGACCCATAAAAGACAAGTCTGACCAGTTATAATGGACGATAAAAGGGGCAGCAAAAGCTGCCCCTTTTTTATAAGTCTGACAAGTTTCCTGTTTCCGATTTTGGGAACTATAAGTTACACCATATACAAAAATATAACAAAGACAAGTATATAAAGCTGTAGGAATCTATCTAATATCCGCTACTGTGCACCTTGTTCTGTCCTGATAATTGTTACTCATGTTTATATCTCACTTACGGTATCAGCGGCTGAGATCTGCCACTCAAAACTACTTCTGACACATAATTACTCAACACAAATCACCAATTAGAACAATAACAAACTCCAACCTCAGACAACATGCAACACTTTTAGTTAAACCTAAACCTAAAAGCACTACGCTCTCTCTCCCAAGTGAACTCAAATTCTTCAAACCATTTAAACGCAATTTCAATCCTAGCTTTCAACGCTTCTTAAAAAGGTGCAAGAGAGACCATGCAAATCACACGAGAAACAAGTACATATTTATACACATATTTCATATTCCAAGAGTCCTAACTTGAATGCCATATGACTAAAATTTCCTGAATTGTGGAGCTGATCTCCCAAATGCCAATAAAATGTAGAACTTCCCAGTAACCAATTTAAAAGAAAAAGAAGTACCTAATATAACATTATATAGTCACTATATTACTGTGTGTTACAGCAAGCAGCAGTAATCTTATATGGTTCTTCGGTCTAATTAAGCCAATTATGTGTGCCTAACCTAACCCTGCCACGAATGGACTTGAGAAGAGAATGTTCCGGATCAGCCGGGCTGTGGAGGGTATGTGGGCCTGCGGGCGCTCCAAGCAACAGTATGGTGGACCAACCTCTCACAAGTCCAGCCTGGCCTCGGCCGGGCTTGGGCGGAAGTAGAACAACTCCCAGAACCCCATCAACCAGGTATAGTGGGCCTGCGGGCCGTTCTCCAAGCAACAGGCCTGGTGGACCAAACTCTCACAGTCAAGCCTGGCCTCGGCCGGGCTTGGGCAGTAGAAAACTCCCAGAACACCATCAACCGGTATATGTGGGCCTGCGGGCCGCTCCAAGCAACAGCCTGGTTGGACCAAACTCTCACAAGTCCAAGCCTGGCCTCGGCCGGGCTTGGAGCAGTAGACGAACCCCAGAACCCCATCAACCAGGTATATGTGGGCCTGCGGGCCGCTCCAAGCAACAGCCTGGTGGACCAAATCTCCACAGTCAAGCCTGGCCTCGGGCCGTGGCTTGGGCAGTAAGAACAACT
>WNGS01169217.1:21429243-21440877 GCA_020271785.1 Procambarus virginalis
TAAAATAAACAATTTATTTATGGTTAAGAGATAATTTCGTTCTGCATAACTATTTGTATAATATAAACATTATTTCATACAGGACTTCAAAGTAATTAGCTAGTTATAGAGTGGTCTTATGTTCGGACAAATTGTTGTTTAGCTGATCTCTGGTGTGCCCCTTACACATATCCAAGCATATGGATCACACTTTACCTTCAAAAGTACATATCCGCTTTGGAGAAAGTTCAACACAGGACGACAAAACTCATCCCAGAACTAAGTCGACTTTCCATCAGGAACGACTTAAGGGCACATGCAGGACTAAAAACACGACATGACAGGGTTGATCTCATCGAGACCATTACAATACTGAACAAATTAGATATTATTCAGACCACTTTGTTTTTAAAAAGAGAATAATTAAGCGAGTATAAGAGGTTCGTTGACCAGACCACGACGTTTCGGTCCGTCCTGGACCATTCACAATTGGCTTGAGAATGGTCCAGGACGGACCGAAACGTGGTCGTCCCTTCACCTTCTAGTGTGTGGTCTGGTCAACATACTTCAGCCACGTTATTGTGACTCCTCGCCTGCATAAGAGGTTCCCAACAGGGTATGGGGCGAGGCTGCGTGTGACTGCGGCACCTTCCTCAGCACGGACCAGTGGGTGCAACAGGTGGTCATTCTCAGAGCCACTCTTGTAGATAATTGCTACGCCTTCATCACCTGTAGGAGAGCCTGCATCGAACAGGTGAGCTTCTGCGAGACTGAGTCGTCACAGGAATATTTATACGCAGGTTGATGGATAAACAATTAAGAGTGACATATTTAAATAAAATCACCAGCAGACTTTTGAGGCTAGTCAAGCAATGTATTAAACATTTAAATAAACAGACAAACTGGTCGAAAAGTAGACTGCTGCACCTAAAAAAAAAATTTTGCCTATTAATTTTGAAGAGGGTAGAGGGAGGAGGCAGCAACTAACCCTAATCTTTCCTAAGCCTAGTACAGAACATTATATGTACTAAATTAGGCCTAGCGTATATTAGAACTAGGATTTTTTAAGCCTAGCATAGGCTAAGAGGTTGTATATACTGTTAAATATTATTTGTACCATTTGGAGTATTCATATAGTACCAAATGTGAATATTTGTGAGGTACAACAGCATATTGTGTATGTTTGACCAATACTTGTTATCATTTTTATACATTTTGCAAGTATTTACCTTCTTAAAATTTTCTTAGATTAAGGACCTGCCTGAAACTCTGCGCGTACTAGTGGCTTTACAAGAATGTAATTACTATGTTATGTATCCTCACAATCCCAATGTACCTTCTTGTATATAAAATAAATAAATAAATAAAATAAATAAAAGCATTATAGTTTTTGGAGAATCAGTTGACTGATAACACCCCTGTATCAGTACATCGTTATCAAACCATCTATTATGTCAAACTCTCTTGAGTTTGACTTCATCAATTCACGACTTCATCACTTCACAACTAACTAGACTATCACCATCAGTTCCTGGAGGTGACGGGAGGAGGCAACCTGTCTCACCAGCTGGACGACGGGGAGACGGTTGGACAGCTGTTCTGTCGTGGTCTAGACGAGAGGGGAGACCCACACCTGCCCGCACACCTGGTACACCTCCCTATAGGGACTGGTAGTGCTGGTGTTGGACATATGTTTTGAGTTTTGTAACGTTGTGGCATCCGTCACCTTATTGGTGGTATCTGTGACTTATTTATTGTCTGTCTAACCACTTGGGCTAGTCAGTTGAGCGACGGTCTCGCTTCTTGCAGGTCAGAGTTCAATCGCCCGACCGTCCAAGTGCTTGGGCACCATCCCTATCCCCCATCTCCATCCAAAATCCTTATCCTGCCCCTCTTCCAAGTGCTATTTAGTCGTAATAGCTTGGCATTTCCTCGTTATAGTTCCCCCTTCCCCTGATTTATTGTCTCGTTTTGATGTGTTTAGTATATTAAATTTGGGTTTGCAGTATATGTAGCTATCACAATTTTGTATTTCTTTGGCTGGGTGAAAAGAGGCATGTAAGGAGACGTATCCAAACGTCTTGTTTGAATCCAAAGGTCTTGTTTGGCCATTGCTTAAGGTCTCTGTTTAGGACTATTCAGAAGCCGGGACTCTACGGTGGCTTGTGACAGTATTTGTGTTTGTGGGAAGCTTTAGGAGACATGGTGGTGGGTGATGATTATGGCATAATGTTTTGGTATTGGCTTTGAGTTTGTGTGGAGATTGTGCTGAGTAGTTTGTGTGGAGACTGTGCTGAGTAGTTTGTGTGGAGACTGTACTGAGTAGTTTGTGTGGAGACTGTACTGAGTAGTTTGTGTGGAGACTGTACTGAGTAGTTTGTGTGGAGACTGTACTGAATAGTTTGTGTGGAGACTGTGCTGAGTAGTTTGTGTGGAGACTGTGGTGAGTAGTTTGTGTGGAGATTGTACTGAGTAGTTTGTGTGGAGACTGTACTGAATAGTTTGTGTGGAGACTGTACTGAATAGTTTGTGTGGAGACTGTACTGAATAGTTTGTGTGGAGACTGTGCTGAACATTGTTTGTGGTGGTGGTTTTTGCCAAAGGCCGTAAAGAGCCTTTCAATTCATTTTATTTATTATGCGCCCCATACGCCTCCCGTGGGCGGTGGTGGAAAGGTTACAGAGGCACATAATTAGCTCAGAGCGTTGTTAAGATTTCTGTCACTCATAAACATTCAAGTCTACACAAGAAGTAACTTAAGATCTTGTACACCGGTTCTCATAATTTACACAAACTTTCAAGCTTTTTCACATATAATTAATAAATTTTAGAACATCATCAGCTCTCATTCCTTTAGAACCAAGCGCATAGGTTCGAATCCTAATCACGACTCCTGTGGCGTTTCTCATTTATGTTTTACGATAATGCAATTTCTCTGTGTATTCAGAATCGTATTGCAGGTGCACCTGTACATGAGTCTGTGTGAGGGACCGTGGGAATACACTGAAGTCAGTACCCGGGAGCCTCTCTGTTGCCTGGACGGTCAACACAGTTCCTGTCAGGCTTTCCCTCAGGGCAAGATGTCGACTATGCCTGTCCTTCAGCACGCCAGAGTGGTAGTACAAGCAGTCTATCATACTTCTAATATATGAGGCTACTGTGGGTGAGAGAAAAATGTGGAATATAGAATGTTTGTATGAAAGCTTTCTCGAAGCTTCGAATTGTATTACTTCGACTTGTCCTCGTCCAAGCTGTCATAAGGCAACCTGTCCTCCAGCCCGTCCTCCAAACAAAGGGCCAAAGGCCATTCCATGCACCCGCCTAACCTCCCTGTTTATGGATGAAAAACGGTTTATGAATCTCAGATTTTGTTCGAACCACAACGCTGTAAATGCTTCACCCACGTACTACAAATACAAATAATCGCTAACAGAACCTAACGTTAGAACCTAAAGTTAGTTAGTTCAAAAGAACCTAAAGTTAGTTAGTTCAAAAGAACCTAAAGTGGTTGTGAGAAGAGACCATCTGGTGATAATCTCCTCTCACAACCAGACCATCACCAGAGAAATCTTAACAAACAACACAGAAATCATCGATTGGTACAGCGATAGCAGGCGGCTTGACATCAGCGAGGCACTACGCATCGAAAAGTCAACACCAGCAATCAACAGCCAATTAATGCACAACTATATTCTACCCACTTCAAGGCACCGTATGGGTCAATAGGCCCTCTGCAGTTACTTCCATTCTTATGTATCCACCTCACTGAATACCCACCTCACCCAAAACCTATAAAAAGCAAGAGTTATGTCAAATGTTTCATACACAGTGTATCGAGTGTATCATAAGTAGTGTTAAGTGCAAACAAGTCTTTGAGAATGTAAGAAGCCGTTACGAAGCGCTTCTAGATGTCAGATCATTAATAAAAATGAGTTTTGGAGAATTGATATTTCCATTACCACCGACAGTGAAGAAAAACATAAGAAATATTGAAAAAAAATCGTGTTAGAATTATTAATCTTACTTTTTCGGTCATATTCAACAACACACACACACACACACATAAATATATATTAAATATATATATATATATATATATATATATATATATATATATATATATATATATATATATATATATATACAGTATATATATATATATATATATATATATATATATATATATATATATATATATATATATATATATAGCGCCTTAGTGTGGCGATCCTGAGAGGAAATGCTCACTGCATCCATGGTTCTTGCCCGCCATCTGAGGAGCTGGAGGAGCTGTACAACTTGTGACAAGTAGTCTGTTACCTTGCATGTAACCAATGTTGTAACCCTTTTTGTGTAATGAAATTCTAAATAACGTTAGATATATATACACACACACACACTAAAAGAATAGGGGTGGTAGGAGAAGAAAATATCAGTGTTCAGTGAGGATCCACAAGGTCTTCTCTGAGTACTCTTTATGTTCTTCTCCGAGGCTATAAGGTACCAGGCGTACCTGGTACCTTAACCACTTGACCAACCACTTGTTCACATTTGTGTTGCTCACGTGGCCCCACAAAATGAGGTGATTCGATGAAATAACTATGCCCAAGCTTACCACCAAGTGCTGTCGGGACGGTGGGGATATAGCCTCGGCTACCTATGACTTTTGTACGGTCACCGTTGGTCAAGTGGTTAAGGTAATTGATTTACTCCGACTAGGTAAACAAAAATTTGAAAAAAGGTTTAGACCTCAGAGTAAGCCTCTTGGGCTTCTTAAAGTTTCAAGAAGCCGTTGAGTTGACTTTTGAGGCAAATGTTTGTAAGTTGGATTTTTCCGATGGTTTAAAACTCGACATGAATTTCTAAGTCTTTGATTTTTATAATATATCCTTTTGAAGGATATTACTTGGACTGTGTAAAGAGATTACTGGATAACTCCAGAGGACTAGGCTTTCCAATATTTGTACCACGAGAGTCTCATAAAGTGCTCAATAAGACAATAATAGTTATTTCGCCAGATACAGATTACATCGTTCACAAGACGGATTTTAAAACTTACCTTGCACAACATGACTTTGCTGAGCCTCAGGGTCATCTTAACAGAATATATATTGGCCCTCGGTAAAGCAATGGGGCCCCTACCCGAATGATAAACAGTGGGACCCTCTACCCAGACAATTGGCAATGGGGCCCCTACCCAGGTGACGTGCACTGGGACCCTCTACCCAGATGATGTGCACTGGGGTCCTCACCCAGATGATGGGGAATTAGGTCCCCTACCCGAATGATGGGCAGTAGGACCCCAACCCAGATGATGGGCACCGGGGGTCCCCTACCCAAATGATGGGCCCGGCCAGTCCGCTAAAATGCAGGACTATCCTCAGATTGTTATGCATAAATTATTTATGTTATAAATATAATTTGAGGAAGGAACTGAATCCCAGGCCTTTCCAGCGGGAGGTCGAGTAATTATCCACTCCGCCAAAAGACTAATCATGAACAATATGACATCATCAGGCCGAGCCTATTACAACCCTAGTCTTCGCTAATGGACTCAAGTCACATCATGCTCAAGACGGTTCGCTAAAGAATTGCCCAACCACTTGGGGTGGACGATAGAGCGATGGTCTCGCTTCATGCAGGTCGGCGTTCAATCCCCCGACCACCCAAGTGGTTGGGCACCATTCCTAATCCCCATCGCATCCCAAATCCTTATCCTTATCCAAGTGCTGTATAGTCTTAATGGCTTGACGCTTTCTCCTGACAGTTTCCTTCCCTTCGTTAAAGAATTTGAAAAAACTTCCTAACCTCATCCAGCCTAACCTAATTTGAACTTGCCATATTTCTGTCCCGCCCGGGAATCGAACCCTCTGTTCACTTAGCAGTAAATATGTACCCGGGAGCTTGGCATCTGTTGTGGGGCTTCTTCCTTGGGAGAGTCAGTATAGTTCGACCTTGGGAGACGTCGGTGCAATCTTAAAGTATATACAGGGTGTCTCAAAAAAATGTACTCACTCTTAGAATTATGCGAGGGTGTCTCAAAAAAATGTACTCACTCTTAGAATTATGCGAAAACCTTTATTTATGGACATAGAGTGAAATGAAATAGCATCGAATACATGAGACAAATGTGTTTGAAGAATCATGTTTGCGAATGTTCAAATTGATGACCATTATTGTCCAGACAACGCTGATAACGCGCAAAAAAAAGATTCAAAGAGTGAGTACATTTTTTTTGAGACACCCTGTATATACACAGGCTGCCTGTCCCCGACGAAATTAATTATTACATATGTACTACATTAGACCTAAGGTAGCATATTTATTTTTTATTTATATACAAGAAAGTACATTGGGTTTATTAGATTACATGGCATTGATGTTTTACATTCTTGTAAAGTCACTCATACGCATAGCGGTTCGGCCAGCTCCTTTATCTAACAGATAACTTTAAGTAGTTAATTNGATAGTTTGAAATTAAAATGTTGCTCGGTGAGATTAGCCATAAAGCATGGAAATATTAAGGTAGGAATGGTTCCATTAATATGGTTCCAATCACTTTTTATTACTATTGTTCGAAGCACCATTACAGAAACGGTTGGAGTCGTGAGAAGGCTATTGAGGATATTTAAAAGCAAATTCAGTGGTTCGTTTTCATTTCCAGTTGGTGGGTTTGTTTGAGAACTTCCTTTGAAATGAGGTTTCAAAGCTAGGGCATGGGAAATATGCTGGATGTGGTGAAATCTTTACAAATAGGTTCTCATGATAGTTGTCCTTTATGTGATAGTGAAATTTTGATTTCAACCATGGTGAAATCAACCATAAGCATGAGAAATATTTGGATATGAATGGTAACTCTTTAATATGGATCCAGTCACATGCAAGGGTCAATATGTCAGTATGTGGACCCAAAGGTTCAGTGTGCAGCACCAGTCCAGTCTAAAACTTTCCCACAATTTAACAATATTCTTAGATGGAAGCAACTTCAGAAGAAATAAACTGCTGAAGCAATGTATTTTCTTGTCTTAAGAAATTGCATATCAAATGCCTCCAGAAGATGTCTCCAGTTGCAATGACTCCCTCACTCGAATGAATTGGGCATGGTCCCATATAGTTCCCTGAATCGAGGAATCACTTATCTACTGATACTTTTTATTTTGGTTTCTTTAGGCTCTGTTTATATGTGAAAACTTGAATGTGTACCTCAGTTGTCATTTGCAAAATTACCTTAATTTTGAATCCCTTTTTAACAATTTAAATTAATTAAAATAATTTGACGGCCTAACTCTTTCAGATGTATTCTCATGAGCACCATGATATGATGTCCACTACAGCTGTTGCCCAGCTGTTGTCAACAATGCTCTACTGGAGGCGATTCTTCCCATATTATGTGTCCAATATTCTTGCAGGCATTGATGAAGATGGTAAGTTCTGCTTAGTATTTTTGCACTAATTGGTAAAAGACTTTATAGCAATTCGTAAAATGATTTAAAGATTGTAAAACCAAATTTTCTGTTCTTTAGTCGTTTAGTGATAAAATGAAGTCTGCCTTTTATTTTTATGATTTTTCTTGAAACTTAAAATCTATTTTTGTTTCTAATTTTTGGTAAATTTACTGCAATATAGTATATTAATTAATATTCTAAAATGGAACCCTTTGTTAAAGGGTCTTTGACAGTTTTATTTGTGCCACACTTGGTGTGACTTTTATTACCATAAGTTATAAAATGTGTGTGTATTTAGTGTTTCAATAGCAGAACCACACAATTGCATTTTTACTGTAAATCCATAGAATTGTAATTTTTATGCTTAACTACATATATCTATTTTTTTCCATATTTTCCTGCATTTTCCAATACATCCACACTTGCATTGAACCAAGTTCCATTCGAACAAGAAATGACTGAATTGACTGTCTAGAAGTCTGCTTAATTTACCAGTAATGATCAACATGGTGACAGTATGGACAAGTCTTTCTAATACATAAATCCATGTCTACACTAATACCTAATTTGCACATCTTGGAAAACTGCAAAAATTGCAGGGCTAAATAAGTTTTATAAAATTATATAATTATATATTTTGATGTAGAGCAATGTGTTTGTTTCGTGTACATTGGGAGATTGCCGGGGGAAGGGGATCATTTGGTCTACAGTCTGCTCGTGTAAATTTGTTGACAAGGAAAGTCTAGAAGTGAACTATGGAGCTTCTGTTAGTTTTCATACATTTTGCTGTTATTCCGCGCATTATGCCAACTAATTTTCAGTGTAAAAAAAAAATTTGTAGACCTATCTACAGTATTCAATGAAATATGAATGAACACCTATATTGCATATAAATCTATTTGTGACACAGTTCAAAGAAAGTGTCGTGGAATCCACTCCTTTGTTGTTGTTCTGTCGGTAATGTCGTTCAGAAATAGATTCAAACACCGAGAAACGCCAAATTTTGATTTGATAATCACCTTGTTGATGGTACAAGTTGAATTCATCTATAGTAAGCAATAAAAACAATAGCAGATTTTTTTGTATTAATTTCATTATATCCATATAGATATAGTAATCATTTGTATAAAAACTGGATAAAAAAATAAACATATAACTGCCTTATTGTGAGGATCAATGTATGATGATAACCGAACATAAGGGTTAACATGATTGCTATGAATCGTGCAGCGTGCACCCCGTCCTCGCCCCCTTTGTTCCACATTGGTGTTGATTTTCAACAGTGTCGGCCATCCAAGTAAAATTAACAAATGTACTATATACAACAGAAACTGTACTAGAAAAGTAGATTTAATGTGCCGTTACAGATTAAAATATGTAGGTTGTGCACGCTATGAAATCCTGAAATTTTTTAGGTGACAGGAATTATAATGAGACAAACACTGGGTGTCATGGTTCAATGCTTCACATACACACAAATATTACACAACTGTAAGAAACCCACACAAAGTGTTATGTTGCATCAATTGGTTAAAGAATTTGACAGTTTAAGATGCCGAGGATTAGTCACAATAACTTGGCTGAAGATATGAAGACTACATCGCATGCCAGGAGACGAGACGATGATGTTTCGGTTCATTCTGGACCATTATCAATTCAATTGTGATGGGAGTGAGGGAGGTGCGGGCATTAAGTAAGGCAAGAGAGAGGTGAGGAGGATGAAATTCCTAGAGGAAAGCAAGAAAAAAGGCAATAGGTATGGATGGGATGGGTGTAATAAGGGTAAGAATGGGAACAAAAGAATACAGGAGAAAAAGGATGGGTAGGCTTGTTAGGTCACGTTTGTTAGAAAGGTTAGAGCATTGAGTATGTACTGTGAAAGGGAAGAGTCAACAGCAACAATGCCAGGACTCGGGTTCATGTTGGGTAGGTTGTGTATCGGAGCTGGTTTGACAAGATGGCAACTGTGAAGAGTAAAGCCAGGAAAGATAATTTTAGAAGACTAATCAATAGGATGATTAGAATCCCTAACATGACAAGAAGAGAGCATTGTTTCTGCAGACTTAACACTTCTTTTGTGTTCCAAAAGTCTGTCATTTAGTGTACAGCCAGTTTCACCAAAATATTGGAGAGGACAAGAACAACAGGAAATGGAGTATATACCAGCAGCATTGGAAGCAGCAGGAGCAGTGTGAACCGGATTACTATGAAGTGTTAGTTTTTAAAAGGTGAGCTTTGTCAAGAGGACGAAGGGTATTAGTGAGATTTTTTTAGTTCAGATACGAAGGAACGTCAGAGCACAGTGGTACTAGCGTTGGAAACAGGTTTGGGATGAAAGAAATTTAGTTTAGCTTGAGAACAGGCACAGTAGATAAACTGTATGGGGGTAACAAAGGCGAGAGAGTTGTAAATAAAGGAAATTTTATTGTCTCCTCGTCTTCTGGTGTGTGGTTTAGTTTTCAAGGTTTTATGATTGTATTCAAGATGATCTAGTATCCAGTAGTATTAAATATCCATTTATACCTAGGCAAGGGTGTAGTATATCATTATGATCCCGTGGGACACATGGAAAAGCTGACGTTCAGTGCAACGGGTGCATCCGTCTCTCAGATTCAACCTCTCCTGGACAACCAGATTGGAGGACTCAACATGCTAGGGGTGGAGCCTCCCAAAATGACCAAGGTAAAGTGGTCTTTCTAACATTACAGTTGTGTGAAAAGTTTTAAAGTTATTTGCATATAGTACAGTATTTAGTCATTAAATTTCATTGGGAATTTGTCAATATAAATGTAATTCATAGTCTATTATGGAAACTTTGCTATTTCATTATGTATTGTATCAGAAAAACTGAGTAATTAACACTCCTACATTTGTGCTCCAGTGTTCCAAGCGATTCAAATACAGTACTGTGCCTCCCGAAAGGGCAGAATTTACCAAACCTTCATTGCTCTAATACAACCCAGTGCCATAAAATAGTCAATGGATCCACTATAAAATTACACATTAATATTTATTCAATAATTACAGTATTAAAAAGCAGTTTCCTTTATTCTACATCAATATGTAGAATGCAAAATACTTTGCACATTAGTGACTATTAAATGTAAAAACTCTAGCATTCCATTGGCCACTGTATCACGGTTTTTGTTTTTCTTTATTAGAAGTATTATTATTTGTTAAATTCTTTATCATGACTTGTGTTGTCGAGTGCACCTGTTGCCACCTAGATAATACTTGCTCAGATATATTATTCTGTGGGTATGTGTTGCTTAATTGGCAGTGTTCATGTATTAATATTATTTAGAATCTGAACTCCATTATAAGATGTGCAAGCAACCTGTCCTTTCCAATAATACATACATTAACATTTTGTCATCAAAATCCCCAATGGACAAATATGATTTCTGTACACACACACAAATCACAATAGTGTGATATATCAAATGAACAAACCCACAAGGATTAGTAGTACTCCAGGTTGCAATTTTTTTACCATGTCGTGGCACAGTCGACTTAGGCGCATCTGGGATCATCCCGGACATAGGTTCGAACCCTCATCACGGCCCTTGTTGATTTATTCTTATGATGTGCAGTATTATAAATCAGTGGCTCATAAACCTCTTTCTGAGTGGGTCCGTCAGTTAGGTTCCATAAATTTTGTACATTATTTTCATTTGCTAACTCGAGAGGATGGGCTGGTACAAGAATGGTAATGTTGTATGATAAAATTGTACAAATAGATGAAAGGTATTAATGAGGGGGTATGGTTGGAGTCATTATCTTGGTCCAAGTACTGTACTGTACAGTATTAACCTTTGCAAATTAATTCCTAATGAGGTCATGTTGGTTCAAGTTTTGGCTAAAGTTTGTTTCCAGAGCATTATCCCAATAAGTTTATCATTAGAACTGAGTTGGCTCACAAATAGTTCAATTTTCCATGGGTTTTCTCTAGTGAATCAAGAACTATGAATGAGTTGACTAGTTCTGGCAGAGAGAGAGAGAGAGAGTAGGCAAATGTGTCCTGGTTGGTGGTGATTCAAGGTATTTTTTTTATTTAATATATTGTAAATGCAACATGTAGGAATGGACTTTAAAATTGATATAAGGAAGAATTGGTTTGTTGACAAGTTATGGATTAGTTGAACAATCTGACAAGGTGCACAGTCAAAGATTGTAGACAGAAAAAGACTGTAAAATGAGATGAAACGGG
>WNGS01169217.1:21445526-21471859 GCA_020271785.1 Procambarus virginalis
AATAAATCATCTTTGTTTATCACACCAGTCCTGCTTATGAATTCTACATTCAACTTTTAATTTTACCAAAAAGTAAGTGGTAATTATTTAAAAGTGTTAATATTGTGATAAATAAATATTGTAGGATATAACAGGCGTTATAGAAAAATGACTTGGCTACTTAACTTGTGACGTCATCAGTAGGGGTTGCCTGACAAATTTATTATTTATTTATTTATATATATACAAGAACTTACATTGGGTTTATGAGAGTACATAGCATGATGTGTTTACATGGTGGTAAATTAAGCCACAAGTACGCACAGCGTTTCGGGCAAATAACAGCGATATGTCAGTGGTACAAAACAAAGATGTTGTGGAAAATGACGTATTTCTTATTTGCATTTCCATTCTATATAGAGTGTTGACATTCCCTGCAACAGCCAATCACAGGAAGGTATTTGCTAATAGCTCCACCTCCTTATTGACGTCATCTGGAGCGTTCAGCCCATCAATGTGGCTCATGGCGTTCTGTTTCATGTCTTGAATATCCAAAATGTGAATTTCCAATTACGCTCATTAAAAATATGGATATAAAAGTTGTTACACAAAATGGCAAAATTTGCCAATAAATGAGCTCATAGTGGATTTGTAATAGTTATTTCTGAGTGGGCCCTGAAATTTATTCCGCTAAATAAATAATTATTATCATTATGATTAACTAAATTTAGTCCTGGAAGGCGTGAGCAGATGTGAACGCCAGCTAGCGCACATGTACCAGCTAGCGCACATGTACCAGCTAGCGCACATGTACCAGCTAGCGCACATGTACCAGCTAGCGCACATGTACCAGAGCGTCCAAAATACTTTAAAATAAAAGACACATGGAGACAGGTGTGTGACTTTTGACTTTGCAGTATGTAATAATTAATATTACATGCTAGGATTTTACCTGTAATACATATTATACAAGTATTGTAATATAAGTTTATCCCAAAACTGGCTACTGTCTATTGTTTTGTGCGTTCGAACATGTTTGTGGGTCTTCAGATGTGTAATGTTAACGCTTGCGGGTGTCGTTCTTATTTTTTATTTTATTTTGTTTTATTTATATATACAAGAGTTGTTACAATCTTGTACAGCCACTAGTACGCGTAGCGTTTCGGGCAAGTTTATGATGCCCGGATTATATCCATCACATCAGCTTGCTGCTAAACACATTCACAATGTTTTCAATGGGCGCAATTCCTTAACTGTAGCCTCTGTTAACGCAACAGTAAAATGTGTACGTGGATGAAAAAACGATTCTTCGCGGCGGGGATCGTATTCCAGGGGCCTGCCCAAAACGCTACGCGTACTAGTGGCTGTACAAGAATGTAACAACTCTTGTATATATCTCTATCACACACCATTTGGTCACCATTTGGTCCGGGAGACATCTCCCGTCACGCAGGGTGCAGTTGCGCCTCCACAGATCTCCAGTATCATCTTTTGATACTGGTAATGGCTCAAAGGGCCACCACTTACGGGCTATTCATGCCCGTGCCACCTCTTGGGTGGCTTAATCTTTATCAATCAATCAATGTATATATCTCAAAAAAAAATATACAAACTAAAAACAACATCACACTGATGGATCACTCAATAGAGCTACAGGGAGGGCAGGAAGTGCTGTTATTGCTCATCAGCCCGATGGAAACCCAATTCAAAGGAATATAAGAGTAACAGGGCATCCACAGTGGAAGCTAATTGATAGCAATAATGGTTGCATTCGAAATTATTGACAACACTGAAGTAAACAGCTTAATTATTTCTGACTCCTCTTTCTCACTACTAGCAATAAACAGTTTGCAATCAAGTAATAACGTGCTTGTCTCCGAAGGCAGACATAGTTTATTAGCATACTTAATAAGGGGGGGGGCAAATATCAAAACGTTTTGGATTCCTTCTCACATTAGCATGCAGGAACATGATAAAGTTGACGCCCTTGCTAAGGCTGCAATAAATAAGACAGTGTTGAACGGAATCTTGAGTTATCAAATAGGTCCCTTAAAAGTGTCGTTAGACGAGAACCCTTGTATGAATTTGAAGAAAGTAGAACAGTACAAACTGGAACTAGCAGGTCCATTGTTCATCACAAGAAAATGTCATGTAAAACATGTGTATAGGGCAAGTAACAAAGTCAGTAGACTAACAGATGTTGTCACAGCTCGAAAAAAACTTGGCTACAAGTATCTCTGGCAGTTCGTCTTGTATAGGGATCTAAATGAAGTAAAGTGTAAAGTGTGTGGACAAGACACGGGCCCCAAAGGACACACTGAACATTAAATCTTGGACTGTAATCAAATTGAGCCATTTAGAGATAAATCTAAACTCAGTTGTATGAAATGACAAACCATCTTATTACTAAGGATAAAATGCCTGAAATTCTTACACTGTATCCATATTTCACTTCCAGTAGATAAACGACATATGAATCAAAATAAAAATGTTTATTCAGTTAAAAGTACATACATAGAAGATGAGTTACAAACATAATGTTGGAGATTAAGAAGCAAATTGTGAAGACTAATAATAAACAGCAGCTTCCGTATGACCCTGTAATATCTCCATAGCTCAAACAATTATGTTTGTATGCACTTTTTCCCTAAATAAACATTATCATTATCAAATATATATTCTGTATATTGTGTGTAAATCACGAAAATTAACACGTGATTTAAAATGTGACAGCGTCAGACCAAGGAGGAAGAAATGAAACAGGAATTTCCTTAATTAGTTTCGTATTTAATAATACGAAACTATATGAATATGTATTATTAAATACATATTCATATCCTTCTGAATATGTATTATTAAATACGAAAGTACTTAAGGAAATTCCTGTTCATTTCTTCCTCCGTGGTTTGAAGCTGGCATACTGTATATTATATAGATTTACCTACAATTTTCTCTCATCTTTTTTTTTCTTGCCATGTAACTGTTATCATTTTTTTTATAAATTTTGCAAGTATTTACCTACTTAAAATTTCTTAGATTAAGGACCTGCCCGAAACGCTGCGCGTACTAGTGGCTTTACAAGATTGTAATTGCCATATTATGTATCCTCACATTCCAATGTACCTTCTTGTATATGCATAAATAAATAAATAAATAAATAAGTAAATAAATAAATAAATAAATAAATAAATAGAGCATTTCAGAGATACAGTCGTAAAGCGTGCAAATTTATTCAAAATACAGTGAGAAATTACAGCTTTGAATAGTATTTTTAAGTAATTTTAAACAATTAACAATGCGTTAAATACAAATACCAAATAAAGTAATCAAATTTATATATATTGCATATTCTCGCAAATGTTTACCTTCTTAAACGTCGACAACTCTGTTCAAACAACATAATATTGACTTGGAATTTTAAATGTTACTAAAAAATCTGCAAAAAGTCATTGAAACTTTACTCTTACAAAGATTTGTTACAATATGTTATCATAAATAAATTATACAATTCTATAATTAATGTAATAGATTAAATATAGACCTTAAAATTGACTTCGGGAGGAAGGGTTCCGGACGAGTCGGCGACGGCGAGTAAGTCGAGGTGTTGACGGTGACAGAGGAAGAGAGGATCACAGACGCTGGTCACAGAGGAAATTAACGCTGCTCGCCGATTAGCGTTACGTAACGTGACGTTCGTAGTTAATTATGGCTGTAGAGATGCTTGAGAGCGGGGCGGACTATATGAGGGATCCCAGGAAGCACCAGTTTAGCCCCTATGCTGATAATGGCGGGTGAGTCCCCCCTTGCATACCTCATGCTCTTGGGCCGGGTACACGATACTTTTCAACAATGTATTAATTCATTTGTATTGTTAAAAAGCCATTCCAGACAAACATGATCCTGGAACCATGTATCCCTTGGCTGTGTGGCTCAAGTGTCTCTGGAGAAGTCTTGCAAAGTCATCGCTACTCTAATCTAAACCAACGAATATAACTGACGAATGTTATTTTATATGTATACATATATTGTGTAATATATACATATATTGTATAATATACATGCTCAACGTTTGTGATGTCACTGATGTAGTCAGACTTTCCAGGGATTTTTTTTTTTTTTTTTTTAAGAGGGGGGAGGCGAGTGATGCTGCTGTATACTTGAGGCATAAATCAAGTCGTACACAAGTTTTGACGAAGATCGCTTTTTAAATGTCAAAGCTGTATATATCATTAGATTACGTTGTTTTAGGTTGGGCCATGTTGGGTATGGTTTGGTTGGATTTGATAGGTTTTAAATGTTTACAAGACTGTTTTTTGGTACTTTGTGGCTCGGCACTGCTGCTCATTCCATGTTTCGTGCTAATCTGCATACATTTTGCCTCGCACCAGATAGTTTGCATGTGGATTTTAAGACCTGACATGACCCGTGATGTATATTAGAATGTATGAAACCTGTTGTAATATGGGGTGTAAATTGTTTGTGAAATGTAAAAATCCAAGTATATGTGACAGAGTTCAACAAATTTTATCATGCTACGGCATTGTGCACAAAACAAATGTCTGTTATATTTTTTGGACATGTACTTTTACTAGATTGAATTGGGTTTTATTAACTTTAGTAAAGCAGATAGTGGACTCATTACTACCTTCTTTTCTCTTATCTCTAGACAGAAAATTATTTTCTGCAGTTATATAAGTGGCTGTAGAAAGTTTCATTACTTGAACTTGTAAGTGTAGGAAGTGGTTGTAACTTAAACTTAAACATTATAGAATTTATATATTTAATCAGTAACTTTAATTCCATGTCTGACCAAAATCATGTCATGTTGCCTTTTAACCCACTTCTTATTTCCAACATTTTATTTCCCCATGCAGCACATCTGTGGCCATCGCTGGTGATGACTTTGTGATGATTGCCAGCGATACCCGTTTGTCTCGAGGCTTCAACATCTTCTCTCGTGATCAAGGGAAAGTGTTTCCACTGACACCAAAGACCATGATGGCATCGTCAGGCTGTTGGGCCGACGTACTAACTCTCAACAAGGTGTTGCAAGCTAGACTAACGGTAAGAAATTACTCTGGGAATTCGAAGCTTCAATGTTAGTGTATCTGACCTCCCCAATCTCCCAAAAAAGGAGTATTATGTACGGTTGGAGGAAGAGTTTAATGCTTAAGGTGCATGTGGGCAGTCACTGGTGTGGTATCGTATGGAAGATGCTTGCCTTTTAGAGGTCTTCATTAATGGCTGGAGAAGATGTTAAGATTGCTGATTAGTTTTCATGTATTGGAGGACTTCAGAAAGATAGGGAAGAACAGTTTAAATTTTTGGTAATTGGTGTGTTCATTTATCCACCACTGATCATTCTGTCGGCTTTCTTTTTTTATTGTTCCAGATTAATGAACACTGCTAGGTTCGATTGGACATTTCTATTTTCAGTGATGTATAAAATTTGGCAAAGCTGCACAAAACTAAACTGAGAAGGCTATTCTACATACCATTTTGCAGCTGCATGGGCTTAATGCAAAGGTTATAATGTTGGGTTATATCATAACATAATCTTGTATCAAAGTAGACAACATCCCTATTGATATGTAAATAACAATTGCTGAACCTAGAAAATTGCAGTTCCTTGCTGGCAAGTGCTAATATAATCTAATTAACAATATATTTGCACATGAAAGAAATGTGAAATAGGTAACATCAGAATAAGGGTTCAGTAACATCTCTTCAATTTATATGCATTTTTACAGTAGTTGTTCTTTTTTAGTCGTATCTATCTTCATTGTTAGGTTGATGCTGCAGTTGTACATTACAATACTTCAACTATCTAGTAACTAGACTGTGCATCATATTCTTTACTGCGAAGTATTCATCTAAAAGTGAGTGAAAAGTCATTTTGATACATAGCCAGATAGCACAGTAGTCTCCATCATTAGCTCGCAACCATGGGTCCCAGGTTCAATCCCTACAATAGGACACAAGCATTTAGGCAATGTTTCCTTTTGCCTGATGCATCTGTTCAGCTAGCAGTAAGTAGAAACCTGGGAATTAGGCACTTGTTGTTGGTTGCACCCTGGGGAAGGTTGACAGTTAGCA
Source organism: Procambarus virginalis (assembly GCA_020271785.1). Classification (NCBI taxonomy): domain Eukaryota; kingdom Metazoa; phylum Arthropoda; class Malacostraca; order Decapoda; family Cambaridae; genus Procambarus; species Procambarus virginalis. Next base: position 21,451,602 of record WNGS01169217.1, read on the forward strand.
CAAGGTAACGTAACGGACTTCCTGTTCCGACTTTGGGAAACTGTAAGGTGACCCATACATTGAATTTAGGGTTGACATGCAAATCATCTTGAGACGACAAATAAGCAACTAGCCACAGTTTTTTTTTCCAGCCTAGACTTACTAGCCCAATTCGACGAACAAGATTGCCAAACAGAGGATGTGTGCGGATTTGCTTAGAATGTTTGGTCAGAGTTTACAGACTGGTGGAAAAGTTGCCCATCATTTGATAGTTTGAAATTAAAATGTTGCTCGGTGATATTAGCCCATAAAGCATGGGAAATATTAAGGTAGGAATGGTTACCATTAATATGGTTCCAATCACATTTTTTATTACTTTTGTTCGAAGCACCATTACAAGAAACGGTTGGAGTCGTGAGAAGGCTATTGAGGATATTTAAAAGCAAATTCAGTGGTTCATTTTCATTTCCAGTTGGTGGGTTTTTGTTTGAGAACTTCCTTTGAAATGAGGCTTCAAAGCTAGGGCATGGGAAATATGCTGGATGTGGTGAAATCTTTACAAATAGGTTCTCATGATAGTTGTCCTTTATGTGATAGTGAAATTTTGATTTCAACCATGGTGAAATCAACCCATAAGCATGAGAAATATTTGGATATGAATGGTAACTCTTTAATATGGATCCAGTCACATGCAAGGGTCAATATGTCGGTATGTGGACCCAAAGGTTCAGTGTGCAGCACCAGTCCAGTCTAAAACTTTCCCACAATTTAACAATATTCTTAGATGGAAGCAACTTCAGAAGAAATAAACTGCTGAAGCAATGTATTTTTCTTGTCTTAAGAAATTGCATATCAAATGCCTCCAGAAGATGTCTCCAGTTGCAATGACTCCCTCACTCGAATGAATTGGGCATGGTCCCATATAGTTCCCTGAATCGAGGAATCACTTATCTACTGATACTTTTTATTTTGGTTTCTTTAGGCTCTGTTTATATGTGAAAACTTGAATGTGTACCTCAGTTGTCATTTGCAAAATTACCTTAATTTTGAATCCCTTTTTAACAATTTAAATTAATTAAATAATTTGACGGCCTAACTCTTTCAGATGTATTCTCATGAGCACCATGATATGATGTCCACTACAGCTGTTGCCCAGCTGTTGTCAACAATGCTCTACTGGAGGCGATTCTTCCCATATTATGTGTCCAATATTCTTGCAGGCATTGATGAAGATGGTAAGTTCTGCTTAGTATTTTTGCACTAATTGGTAAAAGACTTTATAGCAATTCGTAAAATGATTTAAAGATTGTAAAACCAAATTTTTCTGTTCTTTAGTCGTTTAGTGATAAATGAAGTCTGCCTTTTATTTTTATGATTTTTCTTGAAACTTAAAATCTATTTTGTTTCTAATTTTTGGTAAATTTACTGCAATATAGTATATTAATTAATATTCTAAAATGGAACCCTTTGTTAAAGGGTCTTTGACAGTTTTATTTGTGCCACACTTGGTGTGACTTTTATTACCATAAGTTATAAAATGTGTGTGTATTTAGTGTTTCAATAGCAGAACCACACAATTGCATTTTTACTGTAAATCCATAGAATTGTAATTTTTATGCTTAACTACATATATCTATTTTTTTCCATATTTTCCCTGCATTTTCCAATACATCCACACTTGCATTGAACCAAGTTCCATTCGAACAAGAAATGACTGAATTGACTGTCTAGAAGTCTGCTTAATTTACCAGTTAATGATCAACATGGTGACAGTATGGACAAGTCTTTCTAATACATAAATCCATGTCTACACTAATACCTAATTTGCACATCTTGGAAAACTGCAAAAATTGCAGGGCTAAATAAGTTTTATAAAATTATATAATTATATATTTGATGTAGAGCAATGTGTTTGTTTCGTGTACATTGGGAGATTGCCGGGGGAAGGGGATCATTTGGTCTACAGTCTGCTCGTGTAAATTTGTTGACAAGGAAAGTCTAGAAGTGAACTATGGAGCTTCTGTTAGTTTTCATACATTTTGCTGTTATTCCGCGCATTATGCCAACTAATTTTCAGTGTAAAAAAAAATTTGTAGACCTATCTACAGTATTCAATGAAATATGAATGAACACCTATATTGCATATAAATCTATTTGTGACACAGTTCAAAGAAAGTGTCGTGGAATCCACTCCTTTGTTGTTGTTCTGTCGGTAATGTCGTTCAGAAATAGATTCAACACACGAGAAACGCCAAATTTGATTTGATAATCACCTTGTTGATGGTACAAGTTGAATTCATCTATAGTAAGCAATTAAAAACATAGCAGATTTTTTTGTATTAATTTCATTATATCCATATAGATATAGTAATCATTTGTATAAAAACTGGAGAAAAAAATAAACATATAACTGCCTTATTGTGAGGATCAACGTATGATGATAACCGAACATAAGGGTTAACATGATTGCTATGAATCATGCAGCGTGCACCCCGTCCTCGCCCCCTTTTGTTCCACATTGGTGTTGATTTTCAACAGTGTCGGCCATCCAAGTAAAATTAACAAATTTACTCTATACAACAGAAACTGTACTAGAAAAGTAGATTTATGTGCCGTTACAGACTTAAAATATATAGATTGTGCACTTAATGCTATGAAATCCTGAAATTTTTTAGATGACAGGAATTATAATGAGACAAACACTGGGTGTCATGGTTCAATGCTTCACATACACAAATATTACACAACTGTAAGAATCTCGCACAAAAGTGTCATGTTGCATCAATTGGTTAAAGAATTTGACGGTTTAAGGTGCAGATGATTAGTCACAATAATTTGGCTGAAGATATGAAGACTAACCTCGCACGCCAGGAGATGAGACGATGATGTTTCGGTTCATTCTGGACCATTATCAATTCAATTGTGATGGGAGTGAGGGAGGTGCGGGCATTAAGTAAGGCAAGAGAGAGGTGAGGAGGATGAAATTCCTAGAGGAAAGCAAGAAAAAAGGCAATAGGTATGGATGGGATGGGTGTAATAAGGGGTAAGAATGGGAACAAAAGAATACGAGGAGAAAAAGGATGGGTAGGCTTGTTAGGTCACGTTTGTTAGAAAGGTTAGAGCATTGAGTATGTACTGTGAAAGGGAAGAGTCAACAGCAACAATGCCAGGAGTCGGGTTCATGTTGGGTATGTTGTGTATCGGAGCTGGTTTGACAAGATGGCGTCTGTGAAGAGTAAAAGCAGGAAAGATTATTTTAGAAGACTAATCAATAGGATGATTAGAATCCCTAACATGACAACAAGAGAGCATTGTTTCTGCAGACTTAACACTTCTTTTGTGTTCCAAAAGTCTGTCATTTAGTGTACGGCCAGTTTCACCAAAATATTGGAGAGGACAAGACCAACAGGAAATGGAGTAGACACCAGCAGCGTTGGAAGCAGGAGGAGCAGTGTGAACCAGATTACTACGAAGTGTTAGTTTGTCAAGAGGACGAAGGGTATTAGTTGATTTTTGAGTTCAGATGTGAAGGAAAGGCAGAGCACAGTGGTACTAGTGTTGGAAATAGGTTTGGGATGAAAGAAATTTAGTTTAGCTTGAGAACAGGCACAGTAGATAAAATGTACAGGGTAACCAAGGCGAGAGAGAGAGAGAGAGTTGCAAATAAAGGAAATTTTGTTGTCTTCTCCTTGTCTTCTGGTGTGTGGTTTAGTCTTCAAGGTTTTGTGATTGTATTCAAAATGATCTAATGTCCAGTAGTATTAAAGTGTCCATTTATACCTAGGCAAGGGTGTAGTATATCATTATGATCCCGTGGGACACATGGAAAAGCTGACGTTCAGTGCAACGGGTGCATCCGTCTCTCAGATTCAACCTCTCCTGGACAACCAGATTGGAGGACTCAACATGCTAGGGGTGGAGCCTCCCAAAATGACCAAGGTAAAGGGTCTTTCTAACATTACAGTTGTGTGAAAAGTTTTAAAGTTATTTGCATATAGTACAGTATTTAGTCATTAAATTTTCATTGGGAATTTGTCAATATAAATGTAATTCATAGTCTATTATGGAAACTTTGCTATTTCAGTATGTATTGTATCAGAAAAACTGAGTAATTAACACTCCTACATTTGTGCTCCAGTGTTCCAAGCGATTCAAATACAGTACTGTGCCTCCCTAAAGGGCAGAATTTACCAAACCTTCATTGCTCTAATACAACCCAGTGCCATAAAATAGTCAATGGATCCACTATAAAATTACACATTAATATTTATTCAATAATTACAGTATTAAAAAGCAGTTTCCTTTATTCTACATCAATATGTAGAATGCAAAATACTTTGCACATTAGTGACTATTAAATGTAAAAACTCTAGCATTCCATTGGCCACTGTATCATGGTTTTTGTTTTTCTTTATTAGAAGTATTATTACTTGTGTTAAATTCTTTATCATGACTTGTGTTGTCGAGTGCACCTGTTGCCACCTAGATAATACTTGCTCAGATATATTATTCTGTGGGTATGTGTTGCTTAATTGGCAGTGTTCATGTATTAATATTATTTAGAATCTGAACTCCATTATAAGATGTGCAAGCAACCTGTCCTTTCCAATAATACATACATTAACATTTTGTCATCAAAATCCCCAATGGACAAAATATGATTTCTGTACACACACACAAATCACAATAGTGTGATATATCAAATGAACAAACCCACAAGGATTAGTAGTACTCCAGGTTGCAATTCTTTTACCATGTCATGGCACAGTCGACTTAGGCGCATCTGGAATCATCCCGGACATAGGTTCGAACCCTCATCACGGCCTTTGTTGATTTATTCTTATGATGTGCAGTATTATAAATCAGTGGCTCATAAACCTCTTTCTGAGTGGGTCCGTCAGTTAGGTTCCATAAATTTTGTACATTATTTTCATTTGCTAACTCGAGAGGATGGGCTGGTACAAGAATGGTAATGTTGTATGATAAAATTGTTGAAATAGATGAAAGGTATTAATGAGGGGTATGGTTGGAGTCATTATCTTGGTCTAAGTACTGTACTGTACAGTATTAACCTTTGCAAATTAATTCCTAATGAGGTCATGTTAGTTCAAGTTTTGGCTAAAGTTTGTTTCCAGAGCATTATCCCAATAAGTTTATCATTAGAACTGAGCTGGCTCACAAATAGTTCAATTTTCCATGGGTTTTCTCTAGTGAATCAAGAACTATGAATGAGTTGACTGGTTCTGGCAGAGAGAGAGTAGGCAAATGTGTCCTGGTTGGTGGTGATTCAAGGTATTTTTTTTATTTAATATATTGTAAATGCAACATGTAGGAATGGACTTTAAAATTGATATAAGGAAGAATTGGTTTGTTGACAAGTTATGGATTAGTTGAACAATCTGACAAGGTGCACAGTCAAAGATTGTAGACAGAAAAAGACTGTAAAACGAGATGAAACGGGACCCGTTTTGTAATGACGAGTTCGTTCATTAAATCTAGCATTTATAAATAAAGAAAATTAATGTACAAAAATATAAGATGTAGTTTGTATTTTTTTATTTGTAGATATTCATAAATCCTTACATTTTTTCAGGAACTTGCACGTCAGCTTATACACGATGCCTTTGTGTCGGCCGCCGAGCGTGACATAAATACTGGTGATGGCATAATCATTCATACCATCACTAAGGATGCTAAAACAGAGGAAACGGTTAAACTTCGCAGGGATTAGTTCTAATTGGTATTAATAACTTTTCAGCTATTGGTATGATTTTTAAGACCATAGTGCACTACATAATAAATATTGTACTGACAAATCTGGTTTCATTATACATATATGTAAGGAGCACGTGCATGTAACTTTTGTGATCTTTTTTATTAAAACAAAGTTAAATATATGTAGTATTTTATTTAACATATTTACATTGATTCAAATGTTTTAAAGTGGCAGTGTCACAATCGTCGATACCTACAAATTTTGATCACTTGCTGTCAATAAAAACCAAGTGTTTAATAGCTTGTCATTTCATGATGGCCAGAAATTATGGCACATTTGTATACAGTATATGAAAGTTACTGGAATGTTAAAGTAGTTTAAGGTGACCTGTGATCTTGTCAACATCTGCCACACTTGCTGGTCCAACAGCCAAAACAGTCACTGTACCTCTGGCTACTTGAGTTTTCCCAGCATCCTGTACAGTGGCTGTTAATACTCCAGCTACTGCTGCCATCTGCAATGCAACAGCATGCATTAGTAAATTTCTAAATTATAAATTTACTAATTTACAACTTAGACTGACATTTATCTTTTGCAAAGTTCGACATTTCTGAAAGTGATCACCAAAAGAATGTGCCAAGGCTTGGCTTCTTTACAAGTGTTTCCCCCCAAGAAGAATTTTTTATGCCAATATAAAATGCTGTCCCTTTTGGGGCCCAAAGGCCTTTGTAACTGGCAACATAAATATCGATTCATACTAAAGATTCTAAAAGCTTAATTTACTTTCGTTAATGTCAAAATGCACAGTAAAATCTTAAGGTGAATTGTTTAAGTTCTGTTCTGGCAAACAATAATAATATACAAATCAGTTCTTGTATTAAAGTGTTGAACTAACCTCATTTAACTTTTGTAAGTGATCCAAGTCTGCAGCTCTAAGCACAACTTTGGGCTGACCAGCATCTTCCCAGGCTTGCAACAACCCTGGGTTGCTTTTCTGCATCTGTCGGTAAGCTGCCAGGGTCCCATGAGAACACTGGCCAGCTATTTTTCCTGATAAAAATAGATGCATTAAAGTGTATCCTTCACTCTTCATGCTCCCACTTTCTCTACCTGCAAGTCCTAACATGCTGAACATTTAAAAGTTGTATTATTGCAAACTTATATCACACAAATAATGAATAAAAAGTGGTTCATTGGTGGAATTTGATTCAGCATTGCTCCTCTCTGGTCAAATTTCTGTTCACACTTTAATATGGCTTGGTGAGGATTGGCCATTTTTCCCACTGGCAGATGTAAGCCACAGAGCAGAAACTTAAGGCAGAGCTGCCTTTTACTTCCTAACTTCATTTGTCTAGATATGTTACAGAATATGTGACAAATTAATGTTCCCAGAACTGTATATTCAGGTTAGAATATATTCTTAATTGAATGTTTGGGGAATTAACTAATCTCGAGCCCAGTGCACCACTAAAGTACTGGTGCAACCCAAGCAAGAACTGAAGCATGCTGAATACAACACCTAAACAACTTCAGAAAAGATGCTCTGGGGCAGAAGCCTTTGTCAAGCAACAACAGTAAACTCTTGTAACACACACGATGCAGAGAAGCCATAGTCAGTAGCACACAAACAAATGGCACATACATCATGAAGCAAAACCTGAAACATGAAATCCCCTGCGTCCAGATAACCGTTTCCAGTAAAAAACTATTTAGAAAACTGATCAGTCTAGATTAGTGATGTGTGGACACCAGACACAGTGAAGACTATCCGCTGCTCTGACTTGTCACGGGGTGGGGTTGGGTGCTGCTAATTCTTAATTGGTAGTTAGCATAACAATTTTGTATTTCTTTTGTAAAGGAAACTGATCCCAGTGGTGGCTTAAGATAGACTTGCTACTGTCTATCTTCCTTAAATACATGACAAACCATTTGACAATAATCCTTGCCATGGCAAAGGATGAAGACAACAAAAGCCTGGTAGGTGGTAGAAGTCCTTGGTAAACCACAAGGCTCAGGGAGTATCCCAAGGGGCTGTAGGTCAGAAAATATTCTTTTTTTTTGAGTCCCAAAATGGCATCACTCTGGAACTGCATGTCATGTATACATGGTCAAGTGGTTAATTTGGAACACTCTTGCCTCCTTACAAAACTAGCTATGAAACCATGCCCACAATGGCAATAGTGCACAGGAAGACTGTGCAGGCAGTTTTTAAGACTTTTTGTCTTGAAGACTTTCCAACAATTACTAAAGTTACTTTGTGTGTAGTCTGCACTGGCACACTAAAGCTAAAGGACAATCTTTGTTAACCTTGTGGCCAGAAACAGTTTTCTCTATCCTACTAGCAAATGTCATAAATCGTACACCTCTCATCCAGTTTCGTCATCAATATAGATTTGAAACAAATGAGTTTGCCGTCATCAATACAGTACTCTGGTGAATTTTCTCCTGAAGGATTCTACACTACATTACCATATAATTTTACAGCTGAGAACTTCCTTCTAATTTCATGCCTTTTCTTAAAAGATTGAAGCCAGCCATCAACACACTTAAACTCTTCAATTCCCAAGTTTACAAGTCAATCTTTCCGTTGGTGCCTTGTATTTCTCACCACCAACAGGCACACCCACACAACACACCTTTGTGAAACACTTGAAAGCAGCCTTATCTAACTCCTCTTGTTTTTTTTATTTCTCTCACATTTTTCCCTCTGAACCTTTACCACCAGTTCTTTCTATCTTAGCACTGAGCTTCAAAATCTACTCAGATAGAAAAAATTCATAATAATAATCCAACCCGTCCTCGCAAATTTAATAAGTCAATATTGACTTATTAGTTGCGTGCATAGGTGACATACTTAACATAATAGTTTCCCTTGAAAATCTTCATAGAAAACACCGACCTTACCTAACCTTTGTTAGTATGTTAAAATAAGCATCTTATAGCTTCGTAATTACAATTGTTACTTAACCTATTATAGGTATAGGTTAGGTAATAATTGTAATTACGAAGCAATAAGATGCTTGTCTTAACATACTAACAAGGTTAGGTAAGGTCGGTGTTTTCTATGAAGATTTTCAAGGGAAACTATTAAGTTAAGTATGTCACCTATGCACATATTTAATAAGTCAATATTGACTTATTAAATTTGAGAGGACGGGTTGAATAATCCATTGTGTCAGGGAACAGGCATCCAGAGTTTATTTATTTGTGTTAGGCTTATACCGAGACCCCCATGGTATCTGGTTATGAACATGAAATTAAGAGAATGAAGATGAGCTGCAATATACTTTAAGGTGTTAATTTTTGCATATACTGTACTGCTTTTGATTATTTAAACATTGCTAATCTGGAATATATTTTGTGAATGTAGCCTATATGCTGAATGTGAAATACAGTAATAGTTAATAAAAAAAAATCTCACACCAACCTTTCCCCATATTCAAGTCATTTCTGACCACAAGTGCCAATTTTGTGGGTCCAGTCGAGACGAGGGAAGTCACTCTTTGCGCAGCATTTCTCAACTTGCGACCAATAAAAACGCCAGCCAGAAAACAAGTGAAAGCGACAGTTGTTGTAGTGATTGATGGCAGCTCCCAAAGAGGCTTAGGCCTGCTTACATTAGAACCATCCATAAGTCCTGGAGATTTTTCGGAGTTATGCAATACTGTACTGTCTTCACTCTGGCGATCTTGTACGTTCATTAAAATACAAGAAATTTTGTGGAAAATTACAACTAAGGTAATAAAATTTGATCTGTTCACAACTTAAGATATAAAATAGTCTGCTTTAGTCAAACTATTATTTAGATTAGTTTACAGTACAAGTAAATATTTTTTTACACATCAGTCATCATTCTTTATGTTTATTTCTGTTGTAATCTGTTATACAAGACTGAAAATCCTTCACTTGAGTCTGACACTTGCGCCAATCCTTGTGGTCTGCCATACAAAACTGGAACAGAAAATATGCGTACAATTACCCCAAAGAACTGCTGTAGTAAACAACTTATTATGTATGAATGTTACTTCGAACTCTTGAATGGGAAGACAAGTCAAACACATGAAAAATAAACAATTTGGCCACATTTTGATATGAATATTTAGAGGGCACAAGTTTTAATAGTCAAATAAATTTGTGTATGGCTCTAGTTATTAGAATGGCTTGCTTTTTGTCATCTAATTGATAAAAGCTATGGTAAACCTAACATATTCACCATATAATAATGATGCCTAAAGCCACTAATACCCACAGAGCTTTTTGGGCATGTAGTTACGTACGACCTGCCAGGCACCGACTTAAGCGTGCTAGAAGACATCGTTTAACCCCACACACTGATGAAGATGAAGATGCAGTCTCCGTGGTGTAGTGGTAAGACACTCGCCTGGCGTTCCGCAAGCGCTTTGTCATGGGTTCGTATCCTGGCCGGGGAGGATTTACTGGGCGCAGTTCCTTAACTGTAGCCTCTGTTTAACGCAACAGTAAAATGTGTACTTGGATGAAAAAACGATTCTTCGCGGTGGGGATCGTATTCCAGGGACCTGCCCGAAACGCTACGCGTACTAGTGGCTGTACAAGAATGTAACAACTCTTGTATATATCTCAAAAAAACAAAAAAAAAAAAATTAAGCCAGCCAAAAGGTGGCACGGGCATGAATAGCCCGTAAGTGGTGGCCCTTTGGAGCCATTACCAGTATCATTATCTGATCCTGGAGATCTGTGGAGGTGCGACTGCACCCTACGGAGAGGTCGTGACCTCTGCCCACACACTCTCACCTGCACGGCGTAATGTTTCTCCAGGCAGCCCGTCTTGGCGATCATGGACTCCACGGGATCCTGCTCGTCGTCGTCGGCGTCGCTGGGGACCCTAGAGCGGCCGTGGCCATCCGCCATGCTTGAAGCTTCTTGTTTACATCGTGACGTCACCAGGGGTGCCAGATCTAAATTGCGGAAAGTAGCGAGCTGACAGTCTAAAAGTAGCGAACTTGTAATAAAAGTAGCCCAATTTTTTTAGTTACTTATTCATATTACTGTATCTCAACTATTATAATTTCAGCTAAATTGTAATTTAATAAACAAAACTGCCACAAATGCAAATACTTCTCAAAATATTTAAGAAATTAAAATATCATCACTAACACTGAACAATTAGATGATAAATGGGCCATTAAGCCAATTTATCATCTAATTGTTCAGTGTTAGTGATGATATATATATATATATATATATATATATATATATATATATATATATATATATATATATATATATATATATATATATATATATATATATATATATATATATATATATATATATATATATATATATCTGAAGCACAACCATGCACCAACCGAAGCCCGACCATGCACAAGGGTTTTGTACATGTAGCTAGCACACGAGAATGTGTAGAGTGAGTATATATGTTTAGCATGTTGAGGGACTTGAACAGAGGGACTGTGAGTTAGGTTCTTTTAATTGCCTTATACAATTTAATGAATAAAGAGGTTTTCGTGCCTTAACATCTTTATATTATGATAATCACGACATATTTGCATTAAAATCAGTGTGCAATTCCGGTTTTGGCCTCCACCGCCTTCTCACTTGTTCCCTTGTAACTTGTAACTCACTTGTAACACTTATATGTTGTGCTTCCTATTTTAACTTGCTATGTTAAATGGGATTTTTGTATTGTGATTTGTGTATTTGTACTCACTGAATTTGTGCGCCCCTTGAGGGACTTGAAGTAGAGGGGGGGGGGGATAGAAATAGCTTGAGCTACCTCATCCCTTTGTGTGTATTTTACCTCAATAAACTTATTTCAATTTCAATGGTGATTATAAGGGCACGGAAGTTGAGCCTGGCCAGGGCCGCCAGCAGCCCTTGGGCCCGCCCCGGCAGCACCCAGTCTTTAATTTGGCACCTTTGTGGCACCTTTGTGGGACCTTGGTATAAGCCTAACATGTATATATACACACTGGCTGCCTGTCCCCCTACACAATGATTTATTATTACCTATTATTTTATCATTTAAATTAAAACGTTGTCGTCCCTTCACTTTCTAGTGTGTAGTCTGGTCAAGTACTTAATAATTTAATAATAAATAGTAAGTACATAAAAATGATTAAAAAGTACAGTTTAGCCATAGGAGATTCCTAGATTGGAATTCACTGCCAAATTTCAATATATCCAAGTATTTTTAGTGTGAAATGCTGTTATTATATGGATAAATTGTTGTTTTAATAATATTACGCTTAACCACTTGGGCTGGACGGTAGAGCGACGGTCTCGTTTCCTACAGGTCCGCGTTTAATCCCCGACTGCCCAAGAGGTTGGTCACCATTCCTTTCCCCCGCTCCATCCCAAATCCGTATCCTGATCCCTTCCCAGTGTTATATAGTCGTAATGGCCTGGCGCTTTCACTTGATAGTTCCCCCTCCCCCTGAATAATATTACAAGAGCAGTATTTACGGGCTATTCATGCCCGTGCCACCTCTTGGGTGGCTTAATCTTCATCAATCGAGAGCAGTACGTCCTAACCAGACGTTATATGATGATATCCTGAACAGTTGATAAATAAAAGTAATTGCGGAACTCGTTATCTAATACTTATCATAAATGGTATAAAACCTTATCATAAGCCAAGGGATTTGTAGATCAGTGTTTAAAGGGAATTCGGAAGTAATAATAATACAGCTGATGCCATCTGTCGGCAGATAAGAACACTATCAACTGGCTGGTCAACAGTGGCCATAAGATACAGCTTACGCCATCTGTTGACATCAAATTACACTTATAACAAATTACCCCACAAAATACAACTAACGCCATCTCTTTTTTTTTCCAACGTACTATAAATAGCCAAACAGCAACCCATAAGGTGGGTTGTTGCGTCGGGTAGGAGGTTCCAAGCTCCGCCCACAGATGGTATGGGGTGCATAATAAATGGCATATCATTGGTAGAAATTCTTTGTTGACATTCACACAACAGCCAATCACAGGAAGGGATCAGCTATAGGTGCCATCCACTTAATAAATCATCTTTATTCAGCACACCATCCTTGCTTATGACATTCTGCTTCAACTTTAATCTACCTAAAAAGTGAAATGTTAAGTATTTAAAAGTATTAATATAGTGATAATTAAATACTGCAGGATATAACGGGTGTTACAGAAACATGGGCTGGCTACCTGACTTGTGACGTCATCAGTGGGTGTTGCCTCACACAAATAATATCGGCGATACAATGCCTCCGTCCTCTTATTGGTCTACATTAATCAGTTAGATGGACATTTCTGTCTTGTATAAAACAGAAATTGTTGGTCTTTTGTACAACAACAACAAGGTTATTGAGTAAAAGGACGTATTTCTTATTTTGCATTTTATTCATATAAGCGTTGGCATTCCCCGCAACAGCCAATCACAGGAAGGTATTTGTTGGAAACTCTGCCTTCAACATAAATGATTCCTAATGAACTCTAACAATAAATTCGTTTAATAAACGAGTATTTAGGGTCAAGCTAAAGATGAACATTATAGGATAACGGTGTTTTAGCTTGTAGCTTCGTTAGGCAGAATCCCTGGTCTTAATTTTACAAATAAAGAACTAGAAAGCGTATTTTTATTGCTAACTTTTCGAGAAATAAATCCCAGCCTCATATTTTCGAAAATTTATGCATCGATTTTTTGGCTTAAGTTCTGATCATATCCCTTTTGCAATCTCAACACCATCTGGCTCGCATCTTGTGACTATCTTCGTTACTTAGCCTCAAAACCTTACATTTGTCTTACATATCCTCAACAGTAGATAAAAAAAGTAATTGCAGAATTCTAGTTACCTAATACCAGCATGGTATAAAACCTTATTATAAGCTACCAGACGTATAGATCAGTGTTTAAAGTAATAATAATACATTATTATTAATGTAATAATATTTTAAATAATAATAATACAGCTGATGCCATCTGTCGGCAGATAAGAACACTATCAACTGGCAGGTCAACAGTGGCCATAAGATACAGCTTACGCCATCTGTTGACATCAAATTACACTTATAACAAATTACCCCACAAAATACAACTAACGCCATCTCTTTTTTTTCCAACGCACTATAAATAGCCAAACAGCAACCCATAAGGTGGGTTGTTGTGCTCGGGTAGGGGTTCCAAGCTCCGCCCACAGATGGTATGGGGTGCATAATAAATGGCATATCATTGGTAGAAACTCTTTGTTGACATTCACACAACAGCCAATCACAGGAAGGGATCAGCTATAGGTGCCATCCACTTAGTAAATCATCTTAGTTCAGCCCACCAGTCCTGCTTATGGAATTCTGCTTTAACTTTAATTTACCCAAAAAAGTGGTGTTAATTATTTAAAGTGATAAAGATAAAATATTGCAGGATATAACAGATGTTATATAAAATGGGCTGGCTACCTAACTTGTGACGTTATTATTGGGGGTTGCCTTGACACAAATAATGATACGCTGCTCTGCCCTTATTCGAGTAAATTATTCAGTTAGATGGAGATTTCTGTCAGGTGCAAAACAGAAATTGTTGTTCTTTTTCACAACAACCTTGTTGTTGCACAAGGACCTATTTCTTAGTTTAAATTTTATTCATAAAAGAGTGTTGGTATTCCCCGCAACAGCCAATCACAGGAAGGTATTTCTGGAAGCTCCGCCTTTATGGACTCAGCACATCGCTCTAGCTCATGGCTCTCTGTTTCATCTCTTGTATATACAAACTATGACTTTTTTCGATTACTGTTATAATTAATAATATGAGATATAAAAGTTTTTACACAAAATGGCTAAATTCTGCCATTAAATGGACTTTGTCTGGTATACAAACATACACCAATTTATTACCATTCATCCATTATTAATTCAAATGTAATGTATACTGTCTAGTTTTTTCCTCTCGCCATTACTTGGTGCAATATTTGAAAGTTGTCTATTTATTTATCGATCTATCTATTATCTTGTATTTATATTTACAAGTTTCTGTGCTTGGAAGAAAACTCTGCATTGAATTGGGACTAATTTAAAATAATATTATTTAGTATTAATTAATATTTACAATTATTATTAATTACAATTATTTATAGCTTAGTTACTTTCATGTAACTCGCAATCGTACATTCTTAACATTAATAGCCCAAATTAGCACATCTTGCTTTAAATTAGCCCAAAAGTAGCAAGTAGCGAAATTAAAAATTTGGGAGCGCGGGGCTCTCAAAAGTAGCCCAATTCGCTATTGTAGCCCAATCTGGCAACACTGCACNTTTATTTCCCAGACAGAACGAGAGACGAAGAGGAGAAAGGAAGATAGAAGAGCAAGGAGAATTATCTAAGAAATAACATATAGAGGTGTGTGGTAGAGAGATATTGAAGACTGGAGAAAAGGCTGTACAGAAGGATAGCCACAAGATAAAGATATCTTTTCGTAGTAAAGATAAAACATAATGTCGATGGAATTAGGAGATAGCAACAACCTTCTTAGTGGCGGGTGAGTATAGCCTCGTGTCCACTTGGGGTGGACGGTAGATCGACGGTCTCGCGTCATGCAGGTCGGCGTTCAATCCCCGACCGTCCACAAGTGGTTGGGCACCATTCCTTTCCCTTCGTCCCATCCTAAATCCTTATCCTGACCCCTTCCCAGTGCCATATAGTCGTAATGACTTGGTGCTTTACCCCTGATAGTCAGTTCCATGGTCACATCTGTCGAAAGCTTTTGCCAAAGTGGTTTATATTGCATCCGCGTTTTGCTTGTCTTCCATGGTACCTGAGGCAATGGCATTGTGGTGCAGTAATGGTGAGAGGCAGGAGCGCCCTGTTCTGAACCTGTGTTGTCCGCGGTTAAGTAGACGCAGGGATTCCATGTGGTAGTACACTCTACATATTTGATCATTTGGGAATTTCAGTGCTAGATTACAGTTTCGTAAAGAATCTATTTTCAAGTCAAGGACATTTTTCGTAGGGCGTTTTGGATTTCATATGAGCATAAATAGACTCCACAGCACATAAATTCGAATACATCCACAATCACCACAATCATCCACCATCATCCATAATCAGTACACTCACCACAGTCATCCACAATCACCACAATCATCCAAAATCACCACGGTCATCCGCAATCATCCACAACATCCACACCTCTACGATCGCCTTCCACATCAACTCTCAATAATCCTCGCATCCTTCCACCTCAATCCATCGCAATAACTTTTTCACAGCTGCTTTTACAGATCTTCCCAAAACCAGGACGATGGTTCGATCCCACCGACCTGCTCCAAAGTATCCCCTCCTTACACACGTCCTGACAATCGTCGTGTCTTATGCAGGGGCGGGAGAGTGGACGTCTTCTGGCGCTCACGAACGGACTTCGAGAGGAAGTTGCTGGTAGCGCTGTTCGTGCTCTCAGTGGCTGTGATCGCCCTCACCGTCGCCGTGGCTGTCTTGGCCTCCCACGGTGAGTGTTCGTGACCTTAATGACCCTCCAGAGGACGGCAGGACTTAAGGCCAACACCGAACTTGCTAGCTGGTCTTTAAGGTATTATGGCGACCTTAATAACCCTCCAGAGGTCGGCAGGACTTAAGGCCAACACTGAATTAATGTATAACTACATACTAACGCTACTATAAATAATAATTAAATGCTACTGGTACTATCACTAATGTCATTTTGACTGGTAAACTCACCTTCGTCTTCCCCTGGAACAGGTTCGGCCGTCAAAGGTTCGAATAAGAGCAAGTACACATCGAAGTTCTCCTTTCTCGACCCAATGGACTCGAAGTTCTATCCTGGTATTGCAAACATGCCCGCTGCTCTGGAGGCGCGTCAGAATGCCCACACGCCCACTGAAGTTAGCCATGCCCAGACGCCCACTCAGGATACCCAACGCCATGCCCACACGCCCACTCAAGATACCCAACGCCATGCCCACATGCCCACTCAGGATACCCAACAACACGCCCCTAGCTCTCAGGCTAGCCTACGCCCACACAAACGCCCACTCAAACAAGCCATCGTCACGCCCATTCTGGCCAGCAAACGCCACGCCCATCCAGGGTAGCCAACGCCACGCCCGTTACTGTATAACATTACCAACTCTTACGAATATGAAATAATTTACTTTGAAAACAGTAAACAAGTGGAAACCAAACTAATAAAGTTCACAAACACTATAGGTTCTCTAGTCTAGGGTATACGCTATATGATCTAGAGGTTATCTAGCAAAAAAAATATAGTACGTATAGCAATATAATTCCCGTTGTCGGGGACAGTAAGCCTGGATCCCCGATTGTGGGTCGAGAACGAAGCCTACTGTACTACTAGCCTAACCTGTCCAAGCCATTAATAAACAATCTTAGGCCTAATAGACGCAATTTAAAAATTAAATTTAGTGCACAAGGCCTAGGAAAGTTTAGGTTGTGTTATTAATTTTTTTTCTGGCGCTCTGCAAATTAAATAATGCAAAGTGTGAATTATTTTGGAGTGCAACAGTTCATTTTTGTACGTTCTACCAGTAGTTGCTATTAGTACTATTATTTATGGATAACCGGTTGCCATAACATATTGGTGTATATCATTTAAGAATTCATGCAGTTGACATATGGGTATATTGGCTCCTAAATGAATTACATTCAACGTAAGTATATATATTTTCTACTAAAAATGTTGTGTATTATTTAGGAGTATTTTTACCTGTTAACAATTAAGTATTTAATATAACTGAATATTCTACGAAAGTGATGTTTTTAGTTAATATAGTTATATAATAAGGAATAATGTTGTATTTAACATAGGCTTTTCCTATCAGATTCACGAAGCAGTTACGCATGCACTTTTTCTCAATCTTTGGCGGCTTTGTTTACAATTATTAAACAGTTAATGAGCTCCGAAGCACCAGGAGGCTGTTTATAACAATAACAACAGTTGATTGGCAATTTCATGCTTGTAAATTGTTTAATAAATGTAACCAAAGCCGTCAAAGATTGAGGAAAGAGTGTACACGTTCGTAAGTGCTTGCGTAACTGCTTCATGAATCTGGCTACTTTGAATAGACCTGGCAGCCTATTAACCGTGGTAATTATTAAGGCCACCCCCAATAGCTCACTGACTAATCACCAAGTTTACCTTAAAGTCTTGAACAAAGTTCAGGATTTAAGTAAACTGTGTTTTTAAACAACGAAGCAAGAGTTATGTATCATTCACCTCTTGGCGTACCTAGTATTCTATAGCATTACTTAAAATACTTAAATAGACGCAATATTTTATCTCTTTATATAGTCAAAATACCCATTAAAATTATGCCGTATTTGCTAGGGGATACGACATGTCCCTTGAGGCAAAATGTCCAGAATAACATAATTCAACGATGATTCAACTTTTCAACGTTATTCAATTATATCAACGTTGAATTGCGTTACTCCTGGGTACTGTTCCCAATCAGTGATTGTCCACCACCAACTCAATACATATTGTTTTTATATATACATAATCATGTAATTTTCCCAACAAAACCAGTGGAAAATCACTTTTAGTAATTGTTAAAACTCACAAAAAATATATAAAAATCAACAAAATATCATTGTAACATATTTTGTGCATTGTATACACCTGAAAATACAGTACCTATCTGCTGTATTATATGTTCATGTTATGTTATGATGTATTATTATGATACAAAATAAATTTCCTTGAGATTAACAAACTGAAATCCTAATGAAAATGTCCCTCACCTTAAATACACGAGTTCCTCTTCAAAATCTTACAAACTCTACTTCTAAAATCTTACGAACTCACTTCTAAAATCTTATGAACTCTACTTCTAAACTCTTACGAACTACTTCTAAATCTAACGAACTCTACTTCTAAAATCTTACATACTACCGCTAAATGTCACGAAATTTTACATGCAAGTCCTATGAAATCTTTCTCTAAATCTTACGAACTTCAATCACGCTAAAGAAATACATTCTTACACCTTAGTTTAGAAGCTCAATAAATTGCCCAGCTTACACCTACAGCTAAAGATCTCTTTATCCGCAGTTAATGAACTCATTTTCACATGCAGCAAGCTACACACACAGTTTCAGTGATCGGTTGTTTTGCTTGCTACTGGGCTGTCGATCGTCAGTACAAAATTGTTGACCATCCATTCCCACATCATCTCAGCTTCTTTGCAAGATTATTCGTTGCAATCCCCGTGGTGCAGTGGTAAAGCACTCGCCCGCGCTTCCCCAGCGCTTTGGCTTGGGTTCGTATCCTGGCGGGGAGGATTGACTGGGCACCAATCCATAACTGTAGCCTCTGTTCACTCAGCAGTGATGGGTACCAGGGGGTTAATGATTTGCGGGTCTATTTCGGAGAGAAAATTTGAATTAAATTAATAATTTAATTAATTAATAATAATTAATTTTATTAATTTTTAAGTAATTAATTATTTAATTATTTAATTAAATTTTAATTAAAATTTTAATAGTTAATTATTTTAATTTTAATTAATTTTAATTAATAAAGAAATTTTTAATTAATTTTTAATTAATTTTAATAAAGGGTGATTTGTTAATAGTGTCATTTGATGTCAACAGATGGCAATAAGCTGTATCTATGGCTCTGTTGAGGCTGTGTTAATAGTGTTATTTTCTGCCGACAGATGGCATCAGCTGTATTATTATTACCGAATTCCGTTAAACACTGATTCCGTAACTTATTATAATGTTTTATACCATGCTGATATTACTTAGGTAACTGGAGTTCTGCAATTATTTTATTTATCAAATGTTAAGTATATATAAGACAAATGTAAGATTTTGAGGCTAGGTAATAATGAGAGTTACAAGATACCAGTAGATAATGAGATTGCGAAAGAGGATCTGGGAGTTACGATTAATAAGAATTTAAAACCAAAAATAAATGCATAAATGTTCGAAATATGGCAAAAGGACACTGTGGGATTTACTTCTCGAAGCGTTAGAACACCTGTGTTGTGCAAGGCGTTGAAATATATCAACACAAGTTTCCTCGACGCATTGAAATATTTGTTCATTGTAGAGTAAAGCTAACGTCACTTCAAGTCTTTACACAATCCTTCGTCTTTGCAATGCTATAGGATTCTTTGTTTCTTATCAGTAACTACATTTATTTAATAATTTATACCAAATTTACGAAGTCAGGACCCAATGGCAGCTGAACTGTCAGTTTTTTTTTGACAGTTCAGATTTTTTATTGTTGCCGCCGAAGGCGGTTAGTTTATTGTGCACCCCATACTCATCCTGTGAGCGGTAGCGCAAAAACATTACAGAGGGCACAAAAGGTCTTTATCAGACCTCATCTTAGATTATTACATAAACAATTTCATCTATCCTTCACACCTTATAGTTACAATGCAGAGGGTAAATGACAGTTCAGCTGTCATTGGGTCCTGACTTCGCCCAACCATACTATTTCAAACGCTTGCTTGAGCTTTGCCATTTCTGTAATCTTCCTACATTTTTTATTTATTTATTTATACAAGTGTACGCCACCAGCACCATAGCGTTTCGGGCATTA
>WNGS01169217.1:21473238-21484368 GCA_020271785.1 Procambarus virginalis
CTCATTTGATACTGTACAACAAGTCTCATTGATACTTTACCACAAGTCCTCATTTGATACTATACCACAAGTCCTCAATTTGATACTATACCACAAGTCCTCATTTGATACTGTACCACAAGTCCTCATTTGATACTGTACCACAAGTCCTCATTTGATACTATACCACAAGGTCCTCATTTGATACTTTACCACAAGTCCTCATTGATACTGTACCACAAGTCCTCATTTGGATCTCAATTAAAGATTACAATTGCTGTATTAACTTGCCTCATGGGATCGTATTTTCGTAGATTTACTCAACGTGATATTTTATCTCCCTTCCATATAGTGGACCAGCCAGTTGTGTACATAGGACCACAGGAGAACATCTGTTCTTGTCATCCGGGTCCTGTTTACTGACGTCTCTTTGTTCTTGTAGAGAAGTGAACCACTGGTACCTACAGTAGGCATGGGTTCACTGTCACCACCACCCACACTGGTTCACTGTACCACCGCCTCCTGGTTCACTGTACCACCGCCTCCTGGTTCATATGGTATAACCAGGGGTGACTGTATTCTTCGCCTCGGGGTTCATCATCTTACAAGCAGAAGACGCTCTTCGGGGCAGCTCGGGGCCGTTCCTTGGGCTCGGTCTTACCTCCTTCAGTCCTGAAAATAAATTCAGGTTATTAACGTTACAGGGATACAGAATAAAGATGTTGGGAAATATATCATTTCCAAAATATTTAAGTTTGTAATCTAGACACATTTTATAAATTTGTTTTCAGGAAGCCTGAAAGTTGGTCGACTTATAGGATTTGTTAGTTTAATGTTATTTACTAATTATTTGCGCTACCACTGCGCCACGGAGTCCTAGTGGCCCAATGGTGAAACACTCGCCTTGGCGCCTCGCTAGCGATTTGGCCGGGGTTCGTATCCTGGGGTCAGATTCACGAAAGCATTACGCCAGCATTCGACCTATCCATCTTTTTCTCAATCTTTGGCGGCTCTTGTTTCAATTATTAAACAGTTTAATGAGCTCCGAAGCACCAGGAGGCTGTTTATAACAATAACAACAGTTGATTGGCAAGTTTCATGCTTGTAAATGTTTAATAAATGTAACCAAAGCCGTCAAAGATTGAGGAAAGATGTACACGTTCGTAAGTGCTTGCGTAACTGCTTCTGAATCTGGCCCCTGGCCGGGGAGGATTGACTAGGCACCAATCCTTAACTGTAGCCTCTGTTCACCCAGCATGAATGGGTACCTGGTTGGTAAGACGTTGGCGGGTGTATTCCGGAGAAAAAAAATAGTATAAGGACCTGTCCCGGAAGCTATGCTACTAGTGGCTGTACAAAGAACGTAAGGAACTCGTGTATATATAAATAAAATAAACAATAATAATACTTAAAATTCATATTGTTATGACTTGTGGTACAGTATCAAATGAGGACTTGTGGTACAGTATCAAATGAGGACTTGTGGTACAGTATCAAATGAGGACTTGTGGTATAGTATCAAATGAGGACTTGTGGTACAGTATCAAATGAGGACTTGTGGTACAGTATCAAATGAGGTCTTGTGGAACAGTACAAATGTGAAATGACAGCTGCTGATCTGAAACTCTGATCTAATGAGACGAAAGAGAGTGAGGGTTTTAGTGCTCACTAATAATGTCTAAATAAAGAGCCCCCATTCAAAGGCCTATAAAAAGGTGTCCATTTGAAATGGCTAGATAAAGGACCCGTCTCAAAGGCTTAGAAAAAATGTCCATTTTTCCATTCCTAGATAAAATAAAAACTAATTTCTAATTTTTATAAAAAGTGTTAATTTTAAATGCCTGTATGAAGGGCCAAGTTAAGTGCAATGGTAATGAAAGGTGGGCCAGGATATGCCATTGGTCATTGGTTGTACCACAAGGCTATATACTTGGTTGTATCACAAGGCAATCCTTCGCTAGCCCTTGACATTAGCTGTGTGTCTGAACCAATTTTCTAGGTGCCAAAATTTAACACCAATTTGAAACGAGTACGACACTAATTTAGAGCCTCTTTGGTCCCTATTTTGGGACCAATTTCACACCAATTTAACTCTTCGACAATGACTATGTTGGGGGACGAATTGACATAACCTATTTGGCACTAACGTGTTGAAGCTGCCGTTGAATCAGTGCCATATACAGAACCTGTCGTTTTAGACAGGTGAACCACGGGATATAATCCCAGGGTATTTTAGTGTAAATGCAATTAGTGAAAATATAATTATCTGTAGTTAGGCCTACCGTACTGTAGCTAGGATCAATAATATTGCATGTTTTCTTGGCTTGGCGTTGGGCTTAAGTCCCATAAGCCTCTGGAGGGTTATTAAGACCTGTCACCCTCTGAAGGGTTATTAAGACCCTTAAGCCTCTGGAGGGTTATTAAGACCTGTCACCCTCTGAAGGGTTATTAAGACCCATTAGCCTCTGAAGGGTTATTAAGGCCTATCACCCTCTGAAGGGTTATTAAGACCCTTAAGCCTCTGGAGGGTTATTAAGGCCTATCAACCTCTGAAGGGTTATTAAGGCCCATTAGCCTCTGGAGGGTTATTAAGGCCTGTCACTCTCTGAAGGGTTATTAAGACCCATAAGCCTCTGAAGGGTTATTAAGGCCTATCACCCTCTGAAGGGTTATTAAGACCCATAATCTCTGGAGGGTTATTAAAGTCTATCAACTTTTAGAGGGTTATTATGGCCTATCAACCTATGGAGGGTTGTTAACGTCTGTTAACCTTCTTGTGGGTTGTTAAGACCCTCCAGAGTTAACTTTGGGTGTATACTCACCAAGAGGCGCGGGATACCTCTTGGTGTATACCTGATTACTTTCTTTCTTATCTTCTAGTATACTCTTGGTGTATATAAGGTGAGAAGTGTACCTCCTGATGTATACACAACTTGTTTATATAGCTGTGTGTATGTGCACATTTAATATACCTACTGTATATATATTATTGATTTCTATAATTGGTGTATATGTTTTATGCAAGTATATCCCTGGTATATTTTTATATATTTATATATCTGATGTATATATATTTTATTTATAAATGAATAGTGTATTATTATATAGTATTATAGGAGTGAAGGAGAGATTTTCATAGTTTAAGAAATCTTTGATATCTCTAATCTGGCTTATATATGACGTATATCATATATAGATATACGAGGTATATCAAGAGGGGATCGTTATATACTGAAGATGGAGTTGTTTGTTTGTTGTTTAAGATTTGCTACCTGGAACAAAGTTCCAAGTAGCACGGGCTATGGTGAGCCCGTTGGAAGATGGAGGTTTATAAGCAGGAAATACGTTCTTTCTAGTCCACTTGTGTCCGTTCTCTTGGTTCGTCATTACGTAAAAAAGATAACCTTTTAAGCTAACCGGAGACGTTTGTACCTATTGAGTCCGATGCTTAGAAAACGGGGATTATTATAGTAGGTCGCCTTTGTAACGTTATAGTTGTCATAACGTAAAAAACACGACCTACTATTTGAGAGAATTGGGCTGTTAAGTTTCCAAACTGAAAGTAGCACAGCCCCCACCCCCTCAAAAAAATAGATTAGTCTATCCTTAAGGGAAGATAGATTATTATATCTTTAATAGAGGGTAGATTATTCTATCTTTAATAGAAGGTAGAGTATTCTATCAATAGACAGTAGACTTGTCTATCCTTAAGGGAAGATAGATTATCTATCTTTATTTACCATTCAACCCTCTAAAAATTGAATTACATGTGTTAAAGTCAATTTTAAATATATATTTTTCCTTAGTAGAATATAAAGACTTCAAATACTATATCAATATTATAATTTTATGAATGTTTAGTGTATGAATAGTTTATGCTAGTTTATAAATAATAATAAAGATTTCATGAAATAATATAAGGTATATAATTTTTATTATATATGTGCTTTATTGTTATAATTATTATTATTATAGAAAGTATTTTGAATAATTTGTAAGATTTATTCAATATATCACTCCGAATTTCTTAAGCTAAATTAACCATGGTATTTGACGCTGATTTCATTCTTAGTGTTGCCCGGGCCATATCGTTGTGTGGCCCATGAGCACTGTGTTTCTTCACAGATGGAATAAACAGATATGTATATTGTACCCAAACCACACACTAGAAAGTGAAGGGACGACGACGTTTCGGTTCTTAAGTCGATTGAGAATGGTCCAGGATGGACTGAAACGTCGTCGTCCCTTCACTTTCTAGTGTGTGGTCTGGTCAACATATTTCAGCCACGTTATTGTGACTCCTCGCCTGCAGATATGTATAAATTATCCAACATTCATTTGTTTTCTATTTATTCAGACTTAAAATTATGTTCAAATTTATGAAGAAAAACATGCGAAACGGCACACAAATCTGAAAATAAAGTGAAGATGTTTCGGTCTCGCCTTAACCGAAACATCGAAGTCCAAGACCGATCGAAGCATCGAAGTTCAAGATCGGCCGAAACATCGAAGTCCAAGATCGGCCGAAGCATCGAAGTTCAAGATCGGCCGAAGCATCAAAGTCCAAGATCGGCCGAAGCATCGAAGTTCAAGATCGGCCGAAGCATCGAAGTCCAAGATCGGTCGAAGCATCGAAGTCCAAGACCGACCGAAACATCGAAGTCCAAGATCGGTCGAAGCATCGAAGTCCAAGATCGGCCGAAACATCGAATTCCAAGATCGGCCGAAACATCGAAGTCCAAGATCGGCCGAAACATCGAAGTCCAAGATCGACCGAAGCATCGAAGTCCAAGATCGGCCGAAGCATCGAAGTCCAAGATCGGCCGAAGCATCGAAGTCCAAGACCGACCGAAGCATCGAAGTCCAAGATCGGTCGAAACGTTTGACAATTCTTTTTTTCAGATCTGTGATTTTGGTATATAGTTTCCAGTCATATTATTGTCCACAAAAACGGCCAAAAATGTATATAAATACGTTTTATTTATCTAAGTTCTGTATATAGTTTATTAATCAATAAATGATTTGACTTTTGACATTGAATTTGACTTTGTGAAGCTAATTGTCATGTGTCAAATATATTACTTGAGATAGTGAAATGTGATATATATATATATATATATATATATATATATTATATATATATATATATATTATATATATATATATATATATATATATATATATATATATATATATATATATAATGTGCGTGCGTGTGTTAATAGTAGATATTTTTCAAAGTAAAGATTTTAAAACATACATAATTTTTTTACTGTATGAGAACATCGGTGCGGTTGGCACACCTGGAAACACCTGTGGGGTCACGTGACTTGAGTATGCTAGAGTGTGTGTGTTGACTATTTGTGTCTACAGAAACTAGCTGTTAGCTCTTGGACCCCGCCTTTCTAGTCACTCTATTTTCTTTTTATTATGTCTACTACATATATTTCTCTCTAACACACACACACACACGTCCCCAGGAAGCAGCCCGTGGCAGCTGTTTAACTCCCAGGTACCTATTTACTGCTAGGTGAACAGGGGGTATCAGGGTGAAGAAACTCTGCCCATTTGTTTCTCTCTCGGCCGGGATCGAACCTGGGCCGTTAGAACTACGGCTCCACGAGCGCTGTTCACTCAGCCGCGAGGCCCCCACATATGTATTCACCTAGTTGTGTGTGTGTGTGTGTGTGTGTGTGTGTGTGTGTGTGTGGTGGTGTGTGTGTGTGTGTGTGTGTGTGTGTGTGTGTGTGTGTGTGTGTGTACTCACCTAGTTGTGCTTGCGGGGGTTGAGCTCTGGCTCTTTGGTCCCGCCTCTCAACCGTCAATCAACAGGTGTACAGGTTCCTGAGCCTATTGGGCTCTATCATATCTACACTTGAAACTGTGTATGGATTCAGCCTCCACCACATCACTGCCTAATGCATTCCATTTGTCAACCACTCTGACACTAAAAAAGTTCTTTCTAATATCTCTGTGGCTCATTTGGGCACTCAGTTTCCACCTGTGGCCCCTAGTGCGTGTGCCCCTTGTGTTAAACAGCCTGTCTTTATCACCCTGTCGATTCCCCTGAGAATCTTGAATGTAGTGATCATGTCCCCCTAACTCTTCTGTCTTCCAGCCACTTGAAGTTTAGTTCCCGTAATCTGTCCACGTAGCTCATACCTCACAGATCGCGTACTAGTCTGGTGGCATAGCTCTGAACCTTCTCCATTTTAGTCTTGTGCTTGACAAGATAAGAACTCGATGCAGGAGCTGCATACTACAGGATTGGTCTGACGTATGTGGTATACATGGTTCTGAATGATTCCTTACACAAGTTTCTAAAGGCCGTTCTTTAGAAACCTGTCTACCACCGCCCACAGGATGGGTATGGGGTCTACCACCGCCCACAGGATGGGTATGTGGTCCACCACCGCCCAGGGGATGGGTATGGGGTCCACCAACGCCCACAGGATGGGTATGGGGTCTACCACCGCCCACAGGATGGGTATGGGGTCCACCACCACCCACAGGATGGGTATGAGGTCCACCACCGCCCACAGGAAGGGTATGGGGTCCACCACCGCCCACAGGAAGGGTATGGGGTCCACCACCGCCCACAGGATGGGTATGGGGTCCACCACCGCCCACAGGAAGGGTATGAGGTCCACTACCACCCACAGGATGGTATGAGGTCCACTACCACCCACAGGATGGGTATGGGGTCCACTACCACCCACAGGATGGGTATGAGGTCCACTACCACCCACAGGATGGGTATGGGGGTCCACCACCACCCACAGGATGGGTATGGGGCTCCACTACCACCCACAGGATGGTATGAGGTCCACTACCACCCACAGGATGGGTATGGGGGTCCATTACCACCCACAGGATGGGTATGGGGGTCCACTACCACCCACAGGATGGGTATGGGGGTCCACCACCGGCCACAGGATGGGTATGGGGTCTACCACCGCCCACAGGATGGGTATGGGGTCCACCACCGGCCACAGGATGGGTATGGGGTCTACCACCGCCCACAGGATGGGTATGGGGTCCACCACCGGCCACAGGATGGGTATGGGGTCTACCACCACCCACAGGATGGGTATGGGGTCCACCACCGGCCACAGGATGGGTATGGGGTCTACCACCGCCCACAGGATGGGTATGGGGTCCACCACCACCCACAGGATGGGTATGAGGTCCACCACCGCCCACAGGAAGGGTATGGGGTCCACCACCGCCCACAGGAAGGGTATGGGGTCCACCACCGCCCACAGGATGGGTATGGGGTCCACCACCGGCCACAGGATGGGTATGGGGTCCACCACCGGCCACAGGATGCGTATGGGGTCCACCACCACCCACAGGATGGGTATGGGGTCCACCACCACCCACAGGATGGGTATGGGGTCCACCACCACCCACAGGATGGGTATGGGGTCCACCACCACCCACAGGATGCGTATGGGGTCCACCACCGCCCACAGGATGGGTATGGGGTCCACCACCGCCCACAGGATGGGTATGGGGTACATAATAATTAACTAAACCCAAATTTACATTCCTTATAAACCCCCAAAATCAAGAAGTGAGTAACTACCTTATATCAATAAATCAAAAGTTATAACAGAGTATATTAATTAGTTATTAAATATTTTAACGTAAACTCAAATTAGCTTAAGATACATTAGTTTGTTTGTTTAGCTGCAAATTGCGTAGACATTGTCTTAATGCCCACCGTTACCATATCACCAAATGAGATAGATAACGTATCAAACTTTAGATAGATAGTGCTATCTAAATGTGTTCGCATCAGTGATCTTGACTTCGATTCAAGAAAGATGACTTGTTTAAGCCAAAATATATATATATATATACTTCTCAAGGTGGGAATTATTTTAATATTAATTATTATAAGGTCAGGTGTAAGTCCCAGTTTAAATTATTTTGGTAATATTCTACAGTAATATACAAAGTAATTGTTTATCTTTTTAGTAGAAACTGGGCTGGCTTCGGACGGTGTGGGGGGGGGGGACAAGACGGACGGTGCAGTGTTGGAGGCAGTGTTGTGACTGGACAGGTGTGTGACGGAGGCAGTGTTGTGACTGGACAGTTGTGTGACGGAGGCAGTGTTGTGACTGGACAGGTGTGTGACGGAGGCAGTGTTGTGACTGGACAGTTGTGTGACGGAGGCAGTGTTGTGACTGGACAGGTGTGTGACGGAGGCAGTGTTGTGACTGGACAGGTGTGTGACGGAGGCAGTTTTGTGTCTGGACAGGTGTGGACGGGTTGTGGATATACCCCCTGTGAACCCCATCGAGAGAGTCTATCAGGCCCTTCAAGAGAGTCTATCAGGCCATCAAGAGAGTCTATCAGGCCATCAAGAGAGTCTATCAGGCCCATCAAGAGTCTATCAGGCCCTTCAAGAGTCTATCAGGCCCTTCAAGAGAGTCTATCAGGCCCATCAAGAGTCTATCAAGCCCTTCAAGAGAGTCTATCAGGCCCATCAAGAGAGTCTATCAGGCCCATCAAGAGAGTCTATCAAGCCCTTCAAGAAAGTCTATCAGGCCCATCGAGAGAGTCTATCAGGCCCATCGAGAAAGTCTATCAGGCCCTTCAAGAGAGTCTATCAGGCCCTTCAAGAGAGTCTATCAGGCCCTTCAAGAAAGTCTATCAGGCCCATCGAGAAAGTCTATCAGCTTTATACACGAATATCGAGACCTTACTCTCAGGATCCCTCGAACCTCAGCATGAAGATAAACAATCTTTTTGTGCTGAATATTATGGGGTTTTATCCTAAATAATATTGTGGATTTGTGGATAAATTATCCCCTTAAAGTGTAAGTTGTATTTCAGTGACAAATATGAACCAGGTACAAGAAAAATTATTAAAAATGTATTTAGTAAACAAAAATTATTTATGCTCGTCTACGTACTCATTCCGAAGACACGAATTATAGTGAGGGATGAATTACATATAATTAATGGTGGATTATTAATATTAATTGGTGGTTTGTTAATGGCCATTACGGTCAGACTCGTACAGGAAGTGATTAGGCTAAACGGCCCTGTTTGCTATCCCACAATGGTCATTTATCAAGTTGTTGAAGAAATGATGACATTTGACGTTGGTTCGATGTTGAATCAACGGTTGTACAAGCCACTTGGGCTGGACGGTAGAGCGACGGTCTCGCTTCATGCAGGTCGGCGTTCAATCCCCCACGACCGTCCACAAGTGGTTGGGGCACCATTCCTTCCCCCGTCCCATCCCAAATCTTTATCCTGACCCCTTCCCAGTGCTATATAGTCGTAATGGTTTGGCGCTTTCCCCCTGATAGCTCTCGCCTTCAATATCACCTTGATTTACGTTAAATAGACGCTACCCTTGGGTATTGTGCCCACTGGGTATTGTAAAGATGGGCATCACCCAAGTGGGTATATCGCCAGGGTAATGGACACTAAAAGCGAAGTGTTTTATAAAGTTAAAAATATCTAGAAAATAAATAAAATAAAGATAAAAACAAGGTAAAAATAATGGAAACTCTATCAGGTCTATCGGCTCGTACAAAGGAACTGCCATCTATTTATCTATCCACCCTAACCCTGTCTATCAAAGGTATCTATCCAGGCAGACTCAGTGGTGTAAACACCTATCCCACACATCTGGAAGGACAGGCGGTGAAGTCGTTTGGGCCATCCTAGACCGTTATACAATCTATCCATTACAATCACAAGAAGGCAACCATTACAAACACTAGAAGCCAGCTATTACAATCACAAGAAGCCAGCCATTACAATCACTAGAAGGCAGACATTACAATCATTAAAAGCCAGCCATTACAATCACAAGAAGACAGCCATTACAATCACTAGAAGCCATCCATTACAATCACTACAAGTCAGCCACTATAGTCGTAATGGTTGGTGCTTTTTCCTGATAAATCCCCTCCCTCCATAGAGGGGGAGAGGCGCCCCTAGATAACAAGCCTGATAACTACCACAATTGCAGTCTTTCTTCTTTTAAATAATATCATACTCTAGATTATAATGATCTAATCCCAGAAAGTCTATATAGGTTATATAAAACAACAAACTAATTACAGAACTAGGGGGGGGGGGAGTACCTGAAACCAACCTGGGGCCAGATTCACGATAGCAGTTATGCAAGTACTTACGCACCTGGTGGCCAGATTCACGAAGTAGTTACGCAAGCACTTACGAACCTGGGGCCAGATTCACGAAGGCAGTTACGCAAGCACTTACGAACCTGTGCCAGATTCACGAAGCAGTTACGAAGCCTTACGAACCTGGGGGCCAGATTGACGAAGCAGTTACGTAAGCACTTACGATCCTGGGGTCCAGATTCACGAAGTCAGTTACGCGAAGCACTTACGAACCTTGGGTCAGATTCACGAAGCAGTTACGCAAGCACTTATGAACCTGGGGCCAGATTCACGATGTAGTTACGCAAGCACTATACGAACCTGTACATCTATGTCCTCAATCTTTGACGGCTTGGTTACATTTATTAAACAGTTACAAGCTGAAAACTTGCCAATCAACTGTTGTTATTGTTATAAACAGCCTCAAGGTGCTTCGGAGCTCATTAACTGTTTAATAATTGTTAAACAAAGCCGCCAAAATTTGAGAAAAGATGACAGTTCGTAAGTGCTTGCGTAACTGCTATCGTGAAATCTGGCTCCAGGTGGAGCTTGAACGGGCCCGCCCGAGAAAGATACACCAACTGCCAGAAAATGACTTATAATATCCTAACAATCTTTATCTTTATTGAAAAATTAATTACAATTTTGCCCAAAGATCGGAGAAATCCATTAGGTCTTATTAGATGGAAGGGAACCATCAGGGGAAAGCCGCCAAGCCCTTACGACTATATAGCACTGGAAGGGGTCAGGATAAAGGATTTGGGATGGGACGGAGGGATAAGGAATGGTGGCCCCAACCACTTGTGGACGGTCGCGGGTTGAGATTGAACCGCCCGACTCTGGCAAGAAGCGAGGAACCGTCGCTCTACCGTCTACAGCCCCAAGTGAGGATAACCCTCTCATTCACTGTGAATCAAGACAGAGGATGTTGTTGATGGATAGGATTCCGCATACTCAGTCAAGATCTCAAGATAGCACGGGCTATGGTGAGGCCCCGTAA
>WNGS01169217.1:21484393-21509691 GCA_020271785.1 Procambarus virginalis
TATAGCACTGGGAAGGGGTCAGGATAAGGATTTGGGATGGACGGAGGGAAAGGAATGGTGCCCCCAACCACTTGTGGACGGTCGCGGGGGATGGAACGCCGACCTGCATGGAGCGAGACCGTCGCTCTACCGCCAGCCCATGGTTGACTATCTGAGGAACTTTCTAGAACAACGATGGCAGGATTCAAAAGTTTAACTAATAAGTCATTAAATTACTGAATAATTTATACCAAAAAATATTGAAATATTGTGACCAGACCACACAACTAGGGTGAAGGGACGACGACGTTTCGGTCCGTCCTGGACATTCACAATCGACTTGAGAATGGTCCAGACGGACCGAAACGTCGTCGTCCCTTCACCTTCTAGTGTGTGGTCCGATCAACATACTTTAGCCACGTTATTGTGACTCATCGCCTGTGTTTGAAATATGTCCACAGATGTCTTACCTGCTGGGAGATGTGACGCCCAGCGAGGACCCTGTGGAACTGGACAATATGTGCTGGGACAAGGTATCCCTCCCAGGGATGTTTGGGACGTCCACAGCCGACCCGGGACTCTTGGGACACGCTAAAGATCCAGCTTGGGGCAGCCACTTCTGCATGAACTTGGAGAAGGGTGACCTCGGCCGGAGTGATTTGGGCCTTGGGAAGGTCAGCTTGAGGTGTGGTGACCCTAGACGTGGGGACCTGGGCAGGTGTTCGCCGGAGTTCAAGCCTGGGGGAAGCGAACTGGAGACTGTCATTCTTACACCTGAGCCGTCACCTGAGGACCACTTCCAGTTTCTTTGGGAGGAGGTGTGTGTGTGGGTGTGTGTGTGTGTGTGTGCGTGGGTGTGTGTGCGTGTGTGTGTGTGTGTGTGTGTGTGTGTGTGTGTGTGTGTGTGTGTGTGTGTGTGTGTGTGTGTGTGTGTGTGTGTGTGTGTGTGTGTGTGTGTGTTGTGTGTGTACTCACCTAGTTGTACTCACCTAGTTGTGCTTGCGGGGGTTGAGCTCTGGCTCTTTGGTCCCGCCTCTCAACCGTCAATCAACAGGTGTACAGTTTCCTGAGCCTAATGGGCTCTATCATATCTACACTTGAAACTGTGTATGGAGTCAGCCTCCACCACATCGCTTCCTAATGCATTCCATTTGTCAACCACTCTGACACTAAAAAAGTTCTTTCTAATATCTCTGTGGCTCATTTGGGCACTCAGTTTCCACCTGTGTCCCCTAGTGCGTGTGCCACTTGTGTTAAATAGCCTGTCTTTATCTACCCTATCAATTCCCTTCAGAATCTTGAATGTGGTGATCATGTCCCCCCTAACTCTCCTGTCTTCCAGCGAAATGAGGTTTAATTCCCGTAGTCTCTCCTCGTAGCTCATACCTCTCAGCTCGGGTACTAGTCTGGTGGCAAACCTTTGAACCTTTTCCAGTTTAGTCTTATCCTTGACTAGATATGGACTCCATGCTGGGGCTGCATACTCCAGGATTGGCCTGACATATGTGGTATACAAAGTTCTGAATGATTCTTTACACAAGTTTCTGAATGCCGTTCGTATGTTGGCCAGCCTGGCATATGCCGCTGATGTTATCCTCTTGATATGTGCTGCAGGAGACAGGTCTGGCGTGATATCAATCCCCCAAGTCTTTTTCTTTCTCTGACTCCTGAAGAATTTCCTCTCCCAGATGGTACCTTGTATCTGGCCTCCTGCTCCCTACACCTATCTTCATTACATTACATTTGGTTGGGTTAAACTCTAACAACCATTTGTTCGACCATTCCTTCAGCTTGTCTAGGTCTTCTTGAAGCCTCAAACAGTCCTCTTCTGTTTTAATCCTTCTCATAATTTTGGCATCGTCCGCGTTTGTGTTTGTTTGTGTGTGTTTGTGTTTGTGTGTCTGTGTCTGTGTCTGTGTTTGTGTGTCTGTGTCTGTGTGTATGTTTGTGTGTCTGTGTCTGTGTGTGTGTATATTCACCTAACTGTATTTAAAGTATTTACATTTCTCGATTTCAACTCCCTGAAGGCATAGAGAAATATTGCTATCATGCAAATATGAGTTTTTCAAAATGTGATTATAAATTAATTTTCTTACCGTTGAACATTATTAATATTTGAACCCACTCTCAACTTTGCACAAACTAATAAACATTAATCAACAATTCTTGGCGATTGTTTAGTGCTGATAGACATTTAGATAGACAAAGTTAGCAGAATTGTGAAACTATAGAAATAGGGCCCGATGCTGGGCCCTATTTCCTCTACTCTTTAGAACCGCCATTTAATAGAACCGTTTGTTCACATACGAGGACATTTTCAGATGGATCTGAGTGGACCTTCAGAGCAGGCGAGAACCAGTGAGAACCAGACCCCTCTTGTCCCAGGTAAGTTGTCCCACACATTTCTCTTGTTCATCTAAGAACCCGTTTTTTCTCCTGGTAGGTGAGTCTGTTGCAGGTTTCCCCGTTGTTCACACGTTGTTCACACGTTGTTCCCGTTGTTCACACGTTGTTCCCGTTGTTCACACGTTGTTCACACGTTGTTCCCGTTGTTCACACGTTGTTCCCGTTGTTCACACGTTGTCCCCGTTGTTCACACGTTGTCCCCGTTGTTCACACGTTGTTCCCGTTGTTCACACGCTGTTCCCGTTGTTCACACGCTGTTCCCGTTGTTCACACGTTGTTCCCGTTGTTCACACGTTGTTCACACGTTGTTCCCGTTGTTCACACGTTGTTCCCGTTGTTCACACGTTGTTCACACGTTGTTCCCGTTGTTCACACGTTGTTCCCGTTGTTCACACGTTGTTCCCGTTGTTCACACGTTGTCCCCGTTGTTCACACGTTGTTCCCGTTGTTCACACGTTGTTCCCGTTGTTCACACGCTGTTCCCGTTGTTCACACGTTGTTCCCGTTGTTCACACGTTGTTCCCGTTGTTCACACGTTGTTCCCGTTGTTCACACGTTGTTCACACGTTGTTCCCGTTGTTCACACGCTGTTCCCGTTGTTCACACGTTGTTCCCGTTGTTCACACATTGTCCCCGTTGTTCACACGTTGTTCCCGTTGTTCACACGTTGTTCCCGTTGTTCACACGTTGTTCCCGTTGTTCACACGTTGTTCCCGTTGTTCACACGTTGGTATGAGTAACCCTACAGCCTTCCCTCTTACCCATGGGGTCTTTGCACAGGTATTCGCTGCCTCTTACCCATGGCTTACCTCTCTCTTCAGCAGCTCTCAGCTCTGGTGTTAGGGTTCGAGACCTCTTCACCAACTCCTTCATAACCACATCAATCTTCTCCGTCTTTTAACCGTAAAGTGTAAACTGTTTCCAAACATGAGTAAAGTAGTGAAGTGAACCTTGATTGAGAAGTGTACTTTACACTTTACATTTGCGCAATATCTCTCATTTGGGGTAAAGTTAGCTTAGGTTAGGTTTGGGAGATAAGGTTATGTGAGATTAACTCAAGCTATGTTGGGTTAGATTAGGTTTAGATATCAGGATAAACTAAGCTAATTTAGGTTAGGATAGACTAGATTATCTATTGCTAGGGGCTCGTACATTTCCACGATCTATCTTGAGGTTATCTTGAGATGATTTCGGGGTTTAGCGTCCCCGCGGCCCGGTCCTCGACCAGGCTCCTTTTTGTTACACATCCTCGGGAAGCAGCCCGTAGCAGCTGTCTAACTCCCAGGTACCTATTTACTGTTAGGTGAACAGGTGCATCAGGGTGAAAGAAACACTGCCCCATTTGTTTCCGCCTCAGCCGGGGATCGAACCCGGAACCTTAGAGTAATGACAGTACCCGGGGCCGACCGACGTAACTATAAAATTTAAAAACTTTAAAAATACAATGTAAAAAAATTTAAAATGTAAAAATATTTCACATACTTGAGAATGTGAACATTCTGTAATAGAGATACTGGGTCATACCATACACAGTATGGTATGTCATACATAGGTCAAACCACTCCATACAGAGATGTATACATGTCATACATAGGGCAAACCACTCCATACAGAGATGTATACATGTCATACATAGGGCAAACCACTCCATACAGAGATGTATACATGTCATACATAGGGCAAACCACTCCATACAGAGATGTATACATGTCATACATAGGGCAAACCACTCCATACAGAGATGTATACATTAATACTGATGCATTGTAATATTTTGTAATTAGTCCCAAACAAAATTCATAAAGTTGGGAAAATAATTAGATTAATACTTGGAATATTAAAAATTTAATAGGTTTAACCATTGACTATTTCTCAAAATTGTCTGGTTATTAATTACCGATTAAATTTTAGGTTCCAGCACCAGAGCTGAGGATGGTGAACAGGATCACGGAAATCTAGGTCACATCATTCAGGGTAATGCCAATAGGGGCCACGCCAGTCATGGTCACCTCAGTCAGGGCAAAGGCTATCAGGACGGCGTCAAACAGGGTCTTGTAAATCAAGCCAACTCAATCCCGGCCAATCAGGGTTCCAACAACCCTGGCTGTACCAATCAGTGCCACAGCTGTCAACACGATCCAGGAACTCATTTCCTGAGCAACAGACGCCGGTCAATGATAGACAGTGAATGTGTACTGGAAGGTGTTACCAACCCCATGTATACGGTAAGATTTTTGTGTTCATACATACATACATACATATCTATATATATATTCTACTTCCTAAGTGTTATATAATTTTTGGGAGGGTCTTATCTTATATTTTCGTTTTAGTTACATTTCGGTCTTAATTTACAATTAGTACATATGTAGTCCATAGATATTGTTACATCAGTTCAGCGCAGGGATCGAGCGTCCTCCCTCTCTGGAGTCTGAGAAGACACTGCCGGATCTCTGCCCAATCAGGTGCAAGAACGTCGATGTGTTACGTCACTCGTGGCCTTGCCTTCATTGGCTACAACAGGTCACGTGACATTACGAACATGGGATAATCATAACTTGCATTCATTAGCATATTAGGAATAACTCACATGGTGGAAAGACTTCCATACATAAAATATGAATTTTAAGTATATTTATTGTTATTTTATTTATATATACAAGAGTTCTTACGTTCTTGTACAGCCACTAGCAAGCATAGCATTCCGGGCAGGTCCTTAATACTATTTTTTCTCCGGAATACGACCCGCAAATCGTTTACCAACCAGGTACCCATTCACTGCTGGGTGAACAGAGGCTACAGTTCAGGATTGGTGCCTAGTCAATCCTCCCCGGCCAGGGCCAGATTCACGAAGCAGTTGCGCAAGCACTTACGAACGTGTACATCTTTCCTCAATCTTTGACGGCTTTGGTTATATTTATTAAACAGTTTACAAGCATGAAAACTTGCCAATCAACTGTTGTTATTGTTATAAACAGCCTCCTGGTGCTTCGGAGCTCATTAACTGTTTAATAATTGTAAACAAAGCCGCCAAAGATTGAGAAAAGATGGATAGGTTCGTAAGTGCTTGCGTAAGTGCTTTCGTGAATCTGACCCCAGGATACGAACCCCGGCCAAATCGCTAGCGAGGCGCCAAGGCGAGTGTTTCACCATTGGGCCACTAGGACTCCGTGGCGCAGTGGTAGCGCAAATAATTAGTAAATAACATTAAACTAACAAATCCTATAAGTCGACCAACTTTCAGGCTTCCTGAAAACAAAATTATAAAATGTGTCTAGATTACAAACTTAAATATTTTGGAAATGATATATTTCCCAACATCTTTATTCTGTATCCCTGTAACGTTAATAACCTGAATTTATTTTCAGGACTGAAGGAGGTAAGACCGAGCCCAAGGAACGGCCCCGAGCTGCCCGAAGAGCGTCTTCTGCTTGTAAGATGATGAACCCCGAGGCGAAGAATACAGTCACCCTGGTTATACCATATGAACCAGGAGGCGGTGGTACAGTGAACCAGGAGGCGGTGGTACAGTGAACCTTGTTCCACCGTGGTAGGAACCAGGAGGCGGTGGTACAGTGAACCAGGTGGTGGTGGTACAGTGAACCCATGCCTACTGTAGGTACCAGTGGTTCACTTTCTCTACAAGAACAAAGAGACGTCAGTAAACAGGACCCGGATGACAAGAACAGATGTTCTCCTGTGGTCCTATGTACACAACTGGCTGGTCNGAATCTGGACTGGTTTTGAAGGTCTATCCCCATGGTTGTCATAACTTCAATTAAGTTGTGATCTGAGTAACAGGTATTTGTAATCATTATGTTCCTGATCAATTCATCATATATTAGTGAAAATGAGGTCCAGCGTGTTCTCCTTCCTGGTTGGTTCTACTATTTGTTGGTTTAAGGCAAACCTGTCGCACATCCGTAGCAGGTCATTTGCATGTGCCTGTTCATTAAGGCTACTTCCTGGTATTCTTTCTGATATTACTGTATTAGCCAGGTGCTTCCATTTCAGGTGCCGTAGGTTGAAGTCCCCAAGCAGGATGATGTTCGGAGCTGGATTTGTGAGGTTTCCAAGCAGTGTTCTACTTTCATTAGTTGGTCTTTAAACTGCTGAGGGTTTGCCTCCGGTGACTTATATACAAGGACAATAACTACATTTATAATCTCTATTTTGATTATCAGCACTTCCACCATATCATTTGAGGTGTTTAGCAGCTCAGTACAGATGAGTGTGTCTTTGATGTATAGGCTGACCCCACCCTGAAGCCGGTGTTTCCTATCACATCTGAAAAGATTGTACTCTGAGATCCATATTTCACCATCATGGTAGTCCTTTGTGTGGGTTTCTGTTAGGGCTGCAAACACTGCATTTGCCTCATGAAGGAGACCATCTATAAAGTGAACTTTGTGGATTTGCGTGTTTTTATACCTTGAATGTTGGCAAATATAAATGATGTTATCGTGGTAGTGGAAGTGCTGGATGCCTTACTTGGTGTTAATATCTGAGGCTCTGGTAAGGGGGCCACTGTGTTTGCGTCCAGGGGTGTTGTTTTTTCGAAGTGATTCGTCCAGTTTCGGTAGTGGGGCGAGTGTTGTGTGGTGTAGTACCTGTGTTTGTTGGTAATGTGTATTCCAGACTTGTGGGTATCTCCTTCCCCTCTGTAATCCTGTGGTGGTTCCATCTGACTGTTCCTCTCTCTTATATTTTCTGCTCTGTTTCTGCCTTCCTCTAAAAAATTGCCAGTAGTGTCATACTGATTTTCCCGTCTATAACGTTGTGTACCTCTCACGTGGAATTCCGGACACTGAAGATTGTAGCATTTTTGTCCCTAATTGAAAATTGACATAATTTGGGGTGGAAGTATCTACACCCTGTTCCAAAACGGCATGTACCCCTCGCCAACATGTTCCTGCATTTTCGAGGATGCAGAAAATGGCATTTTGTTCCTAATTTTCCATATTTGCATATTCCTTTAGCGTAGAATTTGCAAATGTGTTCCGGTTTTGCGTTTTTCAAGGTATTTATATCTGTGTCTGTCTTGTCTACCTCTTTATTGGAGCCATCTCCGCTTTTCGTCCCAATTCCTTCATTTATGCACTCTGTCTCACTGTTGCTCACATCGTTTATATTACCTGACTCTGCAATAATGCTGCTATTATGTACTACAATACCCTCTTCCTCCACATTACTGCTGCGGTTCTCTAAACTATCTGTTCCTGGGTTTTGGTCGTTAACCAATGTTGTCTTTTCCCAGTCTGCATATATCACTGGTAGCTTGTCTGTGAATGGTAATCTCTGTGACTCGGGAATGTTTTCATCAGTTTAATTATGTTCTCTAACATTAATCTGTCATCTTTGCAGACCCAGTAAATTCCTTGCCTTTTTGTGCATCCTGGAGATACTTCTGTACAGCCCAGGTGAAATCTCATGTTACAGATGCAACACGTTACGCCTACATTACGTTTTCCCAGTACTCCCGAGCACTCGCCACACCTCTCCATTTCTGATGTATTATTGTATTTGTGGTTTACTGTGTGGATCACTTGTTGATGTCAGTCCTTCTAACTCTTTATAAAGTTATATGTATATTTTTTATATATTTAATATTTATAATACTATATGTATACCGTATATTGTAATATTATGTATGTATTTTGTTCAAACTTTATGGCAGGTACTTAGCGTAGGGTAGCGAAGCTGGTCCCCGGTGCGGTACAGGTGACCTCTTGTCGTCCCAGGTTGATGTCACGAGTTTCCAGCTACTCGATTTATAACACTGATTTATTCTTTGCTTGTATTCTTACAAGGGATTTTCCACCTAATTTCCGGCTTGCAATGGTATTCACTCACTTTATTGCTAATTATTAGATTCACATTCCATAGTACACTATATGATTTCCGTATTTTATCCCTGTGGGACGTGCCCTGGGGCAGGCCTCGCTTGGCTTGTGGAAACAGCCTACTGATGCCGCCTCTTGCCACTATTCTATATTCTAACATTCTATATTTATAATATTCTATGCACGATTTTCCTTCGCTTCCAACTTATATGTTGTTGTGGTACCCGTTCCACTTCACTGTTCCACGAATCACCGTTCACTATTTTTTTTCCTCATACACGCACGTACACAAAGCCTCATGCACTGGACCACACGTGGTCTCCCGTTTATTATCTATTAACACAAAGTTCCGTTGATAATGACTGTTTTCAAATTTTCCAGCGGGTCACTATACACTTGTTATGCCTGTAATCGGTAATCCAAGGCTGTGGTCCTAAGAAATCCCGGTTAATGTCACGATTTTAACGGAGCGCGCGCGGTACGACTTCCCCCTCCCTCGACCTCGATTGGGTTCTCCAATTCTGTTGTTACAGTCTCCTCACGGAGACTGTAAACAAACCCTGGCCAGCGTTCGCCTACCCATGTAAACAAACCCTGGCCAGCGTTCGCCTAACCATGTAAACAAACCCTGGCCAGCGTTCGCCTAACCATGTAAACAAACCCTGGCCAGCGTTCGCCTAACCATGTAAACAAACCCTGGCCAGCGTTCGCCTAACCATGTAAACAAACCCTGGCCAGCGTTCGCCTAACCATGTAAACAAACCCTGGCCAGCGTTCGCCTAACCATGTAAACAAACCCTGGCCAGCGTTCGCCTAACCATGTAAACAAACCCTGGCCAGCGTTCGCC
Source organism: Procambarus virginalis (assembly GCA_020271785.1). Taxonomy (NCBI): domain Eukaryota; kingdom Metazoa; phylum Arthropoda; class Malacostraca; order Decapoda; family Cambaridae; genus Procambarus; species Procambarus virginalis. The sequence goes on from WNGS01169217.1 coordinate 21,493,470, forward strand.
TACCCATGTAAACAAACCCTGGCCAGCGTTCGCCTAACCATATAAACAAACCCTGGCCAGCGTTCGCCTAACCATCCGGATTCTTTCCGTCTTGCAGCAAGGGACAGCGCGGGCGGTGAGGGCGACGCTGCTGCGATACGTCAACCTGTCCTGTGTTCTCACTTTCGCCAACATCTCTCCCAAGGTGCACAAGAAGTTTCCCACACACAAGGAGATGCTGGAAGCAGGTGAGTGCCAGGGTGAGAGGGAGAGTGCCAGGGTGAGAGGGTGAGTGCCAGGGTGAGAGGGAGAGTGCCAGGGTGAGAGGGTGAGTGCCAGGGTGAGAGGGAGAGTGCCAGGGTGAGAGGGAGAGTGCCAGGGTGAGAGGGAGAGTGCCAGGGTGAGAGGGAGAGTGCCAAGGGTGAGAGGGAGAGTGCCAGGGTGAGAGGGAGAGTGCCAGGGTGAGAGGGAGAGTGCCAGGGTGAGAGGGAGAGTGCCAGGGTGAGAGGGAGAGTGCCAGGGTGAGAGGGAGAGTGCCAGGGTGAGAGGGAGAGTGCCAGGGTGAGAGGGAGAGTGCCAGGGTGAGAGGGAGAGTGCCAGGGTGAGAGGGAGAGTGCCAGGGTGAGAGGGAGAGTGCCAGGGTGAGAGGGAGAGTGCCAGGGAGAGGAGAATGTGGAATAAAAAGGGGAAGAGTATAGAATATTATTAATAAAATGTTTCTTGGGGTCAGATTCACGAAGTAGTTACGCAAGCACTACGAACGTGTACATCTTTCCTCAATCTTTGACGGCTTTGGTTACATTTATTAAACAGTTTACAAGCATGAAAACTTACCAATCAACTGTTGTTATTGTTATAAACAGCCTCCTGGTGCTTCGGAGCTCATTAACGGTTTAATATTATAACCAAAGCCGCCAAAGATTGAGGAAAGATGTACACGTTCGTAAGTGCTTGCGTAACTGCTTCGTGAATCTGACCCCAGGTTCGTAAGTGCTTGCGTAACTACTTCGTGAATCTGGTCTCAGATTATTTATAACAAGGAAAACAGCAAGGTTAGGGGAACTAAATTAGACGCCCGACAGCTGGCAAGGCAGGGCTCAGGAGCTAACTCTCAACCTACAAACATATATGAATACACACTCATACAGTCACTGCTGATTGACGGTTGAGAGGCGGGACCAAAGAATCAGAGCTCAACCCCTCAAGCACAATTAGGTGAATTAGGTGAGTACAAATAATTGTCTCAGATCTCGGAAGATAGAGAATGAGGATAAAGCGAAGCTGGAGAGAGAAAGGAGACATGATTGCGACGTACGAAATAAACGCAAAACGAGAGCCCATGGAATAAAGCTAGAGAGTCAGATTAACGTCACGAGCGAAAGAAACATTTATTTAGCTTTAGAGTAGTAGATAATAGAATGAGATAGGCAGCTAAACCCAGTATCATACAAAGAATATATATATATATATTATATATATATATATATATATATATATATATATATATATATATATATATATATATATATATATATATATATATATATATAGTCAAGGTTTCGTGAATTTGAGAAAACTTTTCAATATATAACATAAAGCTGAAAAGGCGGGATATAAGACTGAGTCGTGGAGGCACGACAAGGTGAGAACACACACACACACCTGCAAACATATCTCAGTATACACACATACCTGCGTCGCCACAGGTGTGTACACCTGAATACTGCTGGACACGGCGGAATATCCCCAGCTTGAACTAAGCTTTTGCCACTAAGCTGATGTGACTTTAAAATTGTATTGAATGTATGAAATAGATTCGAAGTATTTTGTATGACGTGATCATGTCTCATGTTTCTTATCTCTACCAATAGTATTAACTTATTTAGTTGTCACTTATTTGACCCCTGTGAGCTCTGGGCTTAGTCTAGTAGCATAGATATGTTTACAGGGATAAAACTTTAGCTCTTGAGCCCCGCCTTGAGCTGCCGAAGTCTGGTATAGCATGTTGTAAAGATTCGCTACCTTGAACCAAAAGTTCCAAGTAGCACGGGCTATGGTGAGCCCGTACAGGAAGTGCAAAGTTGGTGTAGTAACTCTGTACTTGCATATGTTATCGCCCTCTGCCGTTAAGATTATAAATAGAGTCAGGCACTTCCGGTTCAGTTCACTCACTTCCGTATTCTGACACAAATTGATGCCTCAATGTCAATCACACTAATATGTTGTTCCCATTTCCACCTGCGGCTTTTTCCTTCCTTCCCCAGTTATGTGAAACATTTTATCTTTGTCCAGTGTTTCTCATCCATATCATCGTTCTCATTAACCTGGGGTAAGATTCATGAAGCAGTTACGCAAGCACTTACGAACCTGGGGCTAGATTCACGAAGCAGTTAGGCAAGCACTTACGAACCTGGGGCTAGATTCACGAAGCAGTTACGCAAGCACTTACGAACCAGGGGCCAGATTCACGAAGCAGTTACGCAAGCACTTACGAACCTGTACATCTTTTCTCAATCTTTGGCGGCTTTGTTTACAATTATTAAACAGTTAATGAGCTCCGAAGCACCAGGAGGCTGTTTATAACAATAACAACAGCTGATTGGCAAGTTTTCATGCTTGTAAACTGTTTAATAAATGTAACCAAAGCCGTCAAAGATTGAGGAAAGATGTACACGTTCGTATGTGCTTGCGTAACTGCTTCGTGAACCAGGCCCCAGGTTCGTAAGTGCTTGCGCAACTGCTTCGTGAATTTCGTGAATAGGGGATTCAATTCACTCAGTCTTCCTGTGGAGTTGTGAGGTTGTCTCTTGAGTTAATTGTTCTTGTTAACTTTACGTCAACTTCAAACATCATCGTGAAAGAGAGTACTTCTTTAATGAACAAATCCACAAGGGCCGTGACGAGGATTCGAACCTACGTCCGAGAGTAAGGTGCAATGAAGGCGAAGAGGTAGAACGGCCTATTGACATAGCTCGCGTGCATGGGGGAGTTGTGTAAAATCCTGGTTTGTGTCTCGGAGAGGCTGCAGGATCCAAGTAAATTCAGTAGAATTTCTGGTTGCAATTCTTATGACCATGTCGTAGCTCAGTCGATTAAGGCAGCGTCTGGGATGCTCTCGGACGCAGGTTCGAGAGCATCCCAACAAACTCTTCAGGCTTATTACCTGAAGAGTTTGTTGCACCGATACGAAGAACAGCAGATGATATTTGATGAGTTTAGAATAAAAAGACTTAATAACTTGAGCGTTTATTGGACAAAAGCTCTGAGTCTGGCCACAACGGGACACCACAGATGACAGCTGGACAATCTGATATGTCCACATGGACAACCTGGCATGTCCACATTGGACAACCTGGCATGGCCACACTGGACAACCTGTCATGGCCACATTGGACAACCTGGCATGGCCACATGGACAACCTGGCATGGCCACATGGACAACCTGTCATGGCCACATTGGGCAACCTAGCATGGCCACATTGGACAACCTGTCATGGCCACATTGGACAACCTGGCTTGGCCACACTGGACAACCTAGCATGGCCACACTGGACAACCTAGCATGGCCACACTGGACAACCTAGCATGGCCACATTGGACAACCTAGCATGGCCACACTGGACAACCTAGCATGGCCACACTGGACAACCTAGCATGGCCACACTGGACAACCTAGCATGGCCACACTGGACAACCTAGCATGGCCACACTGGACAACCTAGCATGGCCACACTGGACAATCTAGCATGGCCACACTGGACAACCTAGCATGGCCACACTGGACAACCTAGCATGGCCACACTGGACAACCTAGCATGGCCACACTGGACAACCTAGCATGGCCACACTGGACAACCTAGCATGGCCACACTGGACAACCTAGCATGGCCACACTGGACAACCTAGCATGGCCACACTGGACAACCTAGCATGGCCACATTGGACAACCTAGCATGGCCACACTGGACAACCTAGCATGGCCACACTGGACAACCTAGCATGGCCACACTGGACAACCTAGCATGGCCACACTGGACAACCTAGCATGGCCACACTGGACAACCTGGCATGGCCACATTGGACAACCTGGCTTGGCCACATTGGACAACCTAGCATGGCCACATTGGACAACCTAGCATGGCCACATTGGACAACCTAGCATGGCCACACTGGACAACCTGGCATGGCCGCACTGGACAACCTAGCATGGCCACATTGGACAACCTAGCATGGCCACACTGGACAACCTAGCATGGCCACACTGGACAACCTAGCATGGCCACACTGGACAACCTAGCATGGCCACATTGGACAACCTGTCATGGCTTCTATATTAAACGGTCCTGACTTTAAACACCAAACATGAATTTCACCCTTTTCATAGCATTTTTCAAAACATTGAACATGTATAATGTCAGTAATGGCGTCACTGTGGTAACTTTACACGGTAACAGGGCCTTAGTAACATCTGACAGTTCAATTGTTTCTTTGAAGATCATTAGTTACTTAGGGTACTTGAGCGTAGCGAGGATAGTTAATGGTAAAGTTAATAAACTTTACTGTGGCGCTGTGATCAACGCCACAGTGACCCTGATCAACGCCACAGTGGCCCTGATCAACGCCACAGTGGCCCAGATCAACGCCACAGTGGCCCAGATCAACGCCACAGTGGCCCAGATCAACGCCACAGTGGCCCAGATCAACGCCACAGTGGCCCTGATCAACGCCACAGTGGCCCTGATCAACGCCAAAGTGGCCCTGATCAACGCCACAGTGGCCCTGATCAACGCCACAGTGGCCCTGATCAACGCCACAGTGGCCCTGATCAACGCCACAGTGGCCCTGATCAACGCCACAGTGGCCCAGATCAACGCCAGAGTGGGCTCGCAACTCCACGCAACAGAGAGGACAGGATATACACGAACCAAACCACAATGAACCCATAAATTTCCTGAAAACGAGGATGCAAGAATGCAGTAAATTAGCTACAGAATTTTTCTGACTGCATTCATGTCTATGTGGTGAAACTACTGAGTCTTTTGAAAGGCAATTTGCGTCTGTAACCTTTGAAATACATGCAAGAACTACCTCAGTTTTATGCTGATGCCCACAGAGAAGATTAATGAATTTTCTAAGTTGTGAAAAGAGTAGAATCCATTCTGTTTCGGTGTTATTGAACTATCTGAAGGTTTTAAGCTAGGAAATTTCAGTTTTCACCATGTGTGGCGAAAAACTGAAATTTCCTATATTCTATATTTTCTATATTAAGTGTTCTCTCGCCCAGTTTATTGATGTGCTATAGTCGGTCCGGATTGTTTCTATATAGTTTGAGACTCTTGTTAATGTTTTGATATATTGTGTTCCATGCTGGAGCCCGAGTTGTCTAACTTCTCCAGTAACTAAGATGGTATAGCAGTTATACTGGGATGTTATTTTCAGTGCTTTCTTTTCAACCTTTAATATTGTTGATTGGTACAAAACATCTGCCATCTTCTAGCTGTTTGGTGGTTCACCAAACTCCAGGAACGGTAAGTCTTATTGAGTGGTTTTTTTGTAAGAATTCTGAAGGTTCTTTTAGTTTGCACTGTGACGGTATCTGACCTGACTGGTTATGTTGGATCTGTTTCTCACTGGCATTATGTTCTCTATTGTTCTCTGATATATTCTAAGTTACCTTATAAGTATTGTCACATTAGCTTATGGTATAATATTTACTTAAGGCATTTAATTAAACTCATATTCGAACTTACTCCTGCGACGGCGCTGGAACCAATTATATTGGCGTATGCCTTTCCATTGGAGACTTTCGGCGCCCTGGAGAGAGGGGGAAACCTGCTGCATGGGTAACAGCTTCTCCCCATATCAACCTACCCTAGCTTTGCGCCCTGGAAAGGCCACTCCAGACCGACAACCAGAGCCCAATAGTCTCCTGAGACTACTAGCTGCCTACTACTCCTCCCACAACTTACTACAACAATTACTTAAATATCCCAGATACTACACAGAACACTTAGAAGTATCCTCTGACTCTGCCATCCTGCAGGATACATCACGACCCACGAGATGAGAATCCTACAGGAGCAGAAGACCCGGACGAGCGTCTCCCTCGCCACACTACCCCTGATGTGGTCGTGCAAGGTGCTGGAGAGTGCCAGGTCGTCCGGCTTCGTCCGGGACGACTTCGGACTGAAGATGTTGATTGAAGAAGTCACCAAGCTGCGCAACAAGGCAGGGATGCTGGGGAGATGGACAGATATCAGCATCCCTTTGGTGTATACTCAGGTGAGGAGATGAGAGGGATGGGTAAAGATGGAAATGGATAGATGGAAGAGGGAGTAGGACAGGAAGCAATGGAAGAGGGAAATAGGACACTGATTTTCTCTGTGGTTCATTCAGTTATTTTGTGACTGACAGCTCTCTTGCTTATTACCGGGCTCTCTTGCTTATTACCTGGGCTCTCTTGCTTATTACCTGGGCTCTCTTGCTTATTACCTGGGCTCTCTTGCTTATTACCTGGGCTCTCTTGATTATTACCTGGGTTCTCTTGCTTATTACCTGGGCTCTCTTGCTTATCACCTGGGCTCTCTTGCTTATTACCTGAGCTCTCTTGCTTATTACCTGGGCTCTCTTGCTTATTACCTGGGCTCTCTTGCTTATTACCTGGGCTCTCTTGCTTATTACCTGAGCTCTCTTGCTTATCACCTGGGCTCTCTTGCTTATTACCTGGGCTCTCTTGCTTATTACCTGGGCTCTCTTGCTTATTACCTGGGCTCTCTTGCTTATTACCTGGGTTCTCTTGCTTATTACCTGGGCTCTCTTGCTTATCACCTGGGCTCTCTTGCTTATTACCTGAGCTCTCTTGCTTATTACCTGGCTCTCTTGCTTATTACCTGGGCTCTCTTGCTTATTACCTGGGCTCTCTTGCTTATTACCTGAGCTCTCTTGCTTATCACCTGGGCTCTCTTGCTTATTACCTGGGCTCTCTTGCTTATTACCGGGGCTCTCTTGCTTATTACCTGGCTCTCTTGCTTATTACCTGGGCTCTCTTGCTTATTACCTGGGTTCTCTTGCTTATTACCTGGGCTCTCTTGCTTATCACCTGGGCTCTCTTGCTTATCACCTGGCTCTCTTGCTTATTACCTGAGCTCTCTTGCTTATCACCTGGGCTCTCTTGCTTATTACCTGGGCTCTCTTGCTTATTACTGGGCTCTCTTGCTTATTACCTGGGCTCTCTTGCTTATTACCTGGGCTCTCTTGCTTATTACCTGGGCTCTCTTGCTTATTACTGGGCTCTGCTTATTACCTGGCCTCTCTTGCTTATTACCTGGGCTCTTTTGCTTATCACCTGGGCTCTCTTGCTTATCACCTGGGCTCTCTTGCTTATCACCTGGGTTATCTTGCTTATCTCCTGGGTTATCTTACTTATCACCTGGGCTCTCTTGCTTATTACCTGGGCTCTCTTGCTTATTACCTGGGCTCTCTTGCTTATTACCTGGGCTCTTGCTTATTACCTGGCCTCTCTTGCTTATCACCTGGGTTATCTTGCTTATCACCTGGGTTATCTTGCTTATCACCTGGGTTATCTTGCTTATCACCTGGGTTATCTTACTTATCACCTGGGCTCTCTTGCTTATTACCTGGGCTCTCTTGCTTATCACCTGGGCTCTCTTGCTTATCACCTGGGTTATCTTGTTATCACCTGGGTTATCTTACTTATCACCTGGGCTCTCTTGCTTATTACCTGGGCTCTCTTGCTTATTACCTGGGCTCTCTTGCTTATCACCTGGGTTATCTTGCTTATCACCTGGGTTATCTTACTTATCACCTGGGTTATCTTGCTTATTACCTGGGCTCTCTTGCTTATCACCTGGGTTATCTTGCTTATCACCTGGGTTATCTTGCTTATCACCTGGGTGTCTTGCTTATCATCTGGGCTCTCTTGCTTATTACCTGGGCTCTCTTGCTTACTATTCTCTTCATCATGGGGATTTATCTGCCTTCGCTCTTATTCTTAATGATAATATATTCTCCTCCTCCTCCTCCTCTCACTTTGTGATATAATTTCTCTCATTTCTCTTGTCTCGCCTATTCTTCTCTTCCATTATTTGCATTATTCTTGGTTCTGACATTTTTTGCCTTCTTTACTCATTTTTATTTTGTATTTGCTTTATTCTTGTCTCTATCACACCTGTTCCTTATTTTCATTTCGTGTTTTCTTTGTTTCGTCTAGTTCCTCTATCCTTATTTGTATATTACAAGCCCATCTACTTGGTCTGGACGTAGAGCGACGGTCCTCGCTTCATGCAGGTCGGCGTTCAATCCCCGTGACCGTCCACAAGTGGTTGGGTCACCATTCCTTTCCACCCGTCCCATCCCAAATAATATTGACACCTCTCTATCCCTGTGGCAGGTGGTGACGCTGGCTGTGTACTCCTTCTTCTTCTTCTCGGTGCTCGGGCGCCAGTTCCTGGACCCGGCTCAGAATTACCCCAACCGGACCATTGACTTTGTCGTGCCTATCTTCACCCTGCTTCAGTTCTTTTTTATATGGGATGGTTAAAGGTCGCTGAGTCGTTAGTCAACCCCTTCGGTGAGGATGACGACGACTTTGACCTTGACCTCATACTCGAACGTCACCTTAAGGTCAGTTTTACATGGTACTATCTTGTCTATCGTACTATATGCCTTAGCCCATATCTTGTCATTATGTTCCTCTGTCTCGAGACATCTCTCGTCCACGAGGCTCACCATAGCCCGTGTTACTTGCCCAGCTCCTGTGCCAGGTAAGTTACGGGCTCACCATAGCCCGTGTTACTTGCCCAGCTCCTGTGCCAGGTAAGTTACGGGCTCACCATAGCCCGTGCTTCTTGCCCAGTCCTGTGCCAGGTAAGTACGGGCTCACCATAACCGTGCTTCTTGCCCAGCTCCTGTGCCAGGTAAGTTACGGGCTCACCATAGTCCGTGCTTCTTGCCCAGTCCTGTGCCAGGTAAGTTACGGGCTCACCATAGCCCGTGCTTCTTGCCCCGCTCCTGTGCCAGGTAAGTCCACTCGGGCTCACCATAGCCCGTGCTACTTGCCCCGCTCCTGTGCCAGGTAAGTCCACTACGGGCTCACCATAGCCCGTGCTTTTGCCCAGCTCCTGTGCCAGGAAGTCCACTACGGGCTCACCATAGCCCGTGCTACTTGCCCGCTCCTGTGCCAGGTAAGTCCACTACGGGCTCACCATAGCCCGTGCTTCTTGCCCCGCTCCTGTGCCAGGTAAGTTACGGGCTCACCATAGCCCGTGCTACTTGGAACTTGATCTGAGTNCGGTCGGCCGAGCGGACAGCATGCGGACTTGTGATCCTGTGGTCTTGGGTTCGATCCCAGGCGTCGGCGAGAAACAATGGGCAGAGTTTCTTTCACCCTATGCCCCTGTTACCCAGCAGTAAAAAGGTACCTGGGTGTTAGTCAGCTGTCACGGGCTGCTTCCTGGGGGTGGAGGCCTGGTCGAGGACCGGGCCGGGGACACTAAAAGCCCCGAAATCATCTCAAGATAACCTCAAGATAGCGTTCGTGCAAGTGAGATAATGGCCGCCAGGTGACGAATATTCGTGTACTTAATTGCTCTTTTTTTTCGTTCTTATTACAACGTTTATTCAATATTTTGGTTCATATTTCATCTTTCTCGCTCTTGTGTATACTTATGATTTCTCTTATTCCATATTCATACTTCCGTTTATGCATATTTAGTTTGTTTCTCATTCCTCACTAACTCTCTATTATGTAACTTCTCTTATTTCATGACTTTCTATCATTTTGTAACTTTTCTTATAACAAAACTTATATTATGTAACTTTTCTCTTATATGTAACTTGTCGTATTACATAACTTTCTCTATGACGTAACTTTCTCTTATGACGTAACTTTCTCTTATGACGTAACTTTCTCTTATGACGTAACTTTCTCTTATGACGTAACTTCTCTTATGACGTAACTTTCTCTTATGACGTAACTTCTCTTAGACGTAACTTTCTCTTATGACGTAACTTTCTCTTATGACGTAACTTTCTCTTATGACGTAACTTTCTCTCATGACGTAACTTTCTCTTATGACGTATATATATAATATATATATATATAATATATATATATATATATATATATATAGATATAATATATATATATATATATATATATAATATAAATATATGACAAATATATGGCCCCGTGTTCGATTCCTGGGCAGGACCGAAACGTTTGGTGCTCGCGTCCTTTCATCTGGTGCCACTGTTCACCTCTAGCAGTAACTCGGAACCTGGGAGTTAGCTGACTGTTGTGGGTGGCATCCGGTGAAGTTTTCGCGATTGGGTCGTTTTGGAAAAGCGATTGGGCAGGGGTTGGAATAGAATGATTGTGTGTGAATCTGAACGAAACGATTGTGCAATAACTTTATGAAGTGCACGCAGTGTCTGTCTGTCTGTCTGTCTGTCTGTCTGTCTGTCTGTCTGTCTGTCTGTCTGTCTGTCTGTCTGTCTGTCTGTCTGTCTAACCAGAACCTTGCGTTACAGCTGGAGGCTGCGTCACGCCACTAGCAGCGTCACAGCTGGTGCTGGAGGCTGCGTCACGCCACTAACAGCGTCACAGCTGGTGCTGGAGGCTGCGTCACGCCACTAACAGCGTCACAGCTGGTGCTGGAGGCTGCGTCACGCCACTAACAGCGTCACAGCTGGTGCTGGAGGCTGCGTCACGCCACTAACAGCGTCACAGCTGGTGCTGGAGGCTGCGTCACGCCACTAACAGCGTCACAGCTGGTGCTGGAGGCTGCGTCACGCCACTAACAGCGACACAGCTGGTGCTGGAGGCCGCGTCACGCCACTAACAGCGTCACAGCTGGTGCTGGAGGCTGCGTCACGCCACTAACAGCGTCACAGCTGGTGCTGGAGGCTGCGTCACGCCACTAACAGCGTCACAGCTGGTGCTGGAGGCTGCGTCACGCCACTAACAGCGTCACAGCTGGTGCTGGAGGCTGCGTCACGCCAAACAGCGTCACAGCTGGTGCTGGAGGCTGCGTCACGCCACCATGACCGTCACATACACACAAAAGGTGTCAGAGTGTCGAGGCTTCGGCTCCTTCTGGCGACTGTTATTCAGGTAGGTGTTACAACCTCGCTGTTATCTTCCTCTTGTGTTACCACGTCACTGTTACGTCACTGTACTCTCACACATGTGTAACGGCGTCACTGTACTCTCACACATGTGTAACGGCGTCACTGTACTCTCACACATGTGTAACGGCGTCACTGTACGCTCACACATGTGTAACGGGTCACTGTACTCTCACACATGTGTAACGGCGTCACTGTACTTCTCAATCATCCTAACACACGATCATATATGTGAAGCTATAAATCTAGCGTAAGAATGCAGAGATGGCGGGAAATATGGCAAAAATGGCGGGAAGTTTGACAGAAATGGCGGGAAGTTTGACAGAAATGGCGGGAAGTTTGACAGAATGGCGGGAAGTTTGACAGAAATGGCGGAAGTTTGACAGAATGGCGGGATTTGACGCTTCTCCACCTTCTTTTCCCGCCGACAGATGGCGTGGCAGCATCTACAAGCTAGTGTGGCCAGACACACTTGTCTACTGTCTACTCTACTTCATCTGCTCTCTCGTCTACAGGTTCGCCCTCAATGAGGAGCAGCGGAGGTTGGTAACTGTGTTTGTAGGGGGGGTAGGGGCCCGGGCTGGGATTGTTTGGCATGGTTCTAAATGTAGTTTTAAATGTCAGTGTTCATCACTCTACCATCTACCTCTACCCATTTTGTAATCAAACTACTCAAACGACCTTTCATCCCTCTCTGCTATGTAAACATATTTTAACCACAATAGTTTTCCCTGGAACAAGATCCGCCAATCAGTTTAATTCCTGGTCCCCAATTACTGCTGGGTAAACAGGGGTGAACAGTTATGGATTGGTTCCCAGTCAGTCCTCCTGGGGTTGTCATGAGACGAGTGTGTGTAATTACCTAAGTGTAATTACCTGAGTGTAGTACAGGATGAGAGCTACGCTCGTAGTGTCCCGTCTTCCCAGCACTCTTTGTCGTAAAACGCTTTGAAACTACTGACGGTTTTGGCCTCCACCACCTTCTCACTTAGCTTGTTCCGACCGTCTACCACTCTGTTTGCAAAAGAAAATTGTCTATATTCTTTTCGGCACCTTTGTTTTCTTTGTTTAAATTTGTGTCCTCTTGTTTATGAAGTTGCTGGTTTCATGAATTCTTCTTTGTCAGTTTGATCTTTTCATGTTAGTATCTTGTAAGTGGTGATCATATCACCTCTCTTTCTTCGAGCTTCTTGTTTTGGCATGTTTAACGCCTATAGTCTCTCCTCGTAACTCTTTTTTTCAGTCCCGGAAGCCATTTTGTAGCATGCCATTGCACCTTTTCCAGTTTATTTATGTGCTTCTTGAGATTTGGCCACCACACAACTGCTGCATATTCCAGTTTTGGTCTCACGAAGGTCATGAACAGTTTCTTTAGTATTTCACCATCCATATAATTAAAAGCAAGTCTGAAGTTGGAAAGCGACGCATACGCTCCTCTCAGAATGTTCTTTATGTGTTCTTCTGGCGACAGTTTACTGCCCAAAACCGCCCCTCTAGGTCTTCTTTGTCAGAGTTCTGTGATTCCTTTCCACATAATTTGTAAGTTGTGTGTGGTGTATGTTCTCCGATTCCCCATTCCATAACATGACATTTATTCACATTGAATTTCATTTGCCACTTGTTGGTGCAAGCACATTACGGGGTCACCATAGCCTGTGCTACTTGTCCCGCTCCTGTGCCAGGTAAGTCCACTACGGGGTCACCATAGCCCGTGCTACTTGCCCCGCTCCTGTGTCATGTAAGCTACGGGCGCACCATAGCCCGTGCTACTTGCCCCGCTCCTGTGTCATGTAAGCTACGGGCTCACCATAGCCCGTGCTACTTGCCCCGCTCCTGTGTCATGTAACCAACGGGCTCACCATAGCCCGTGCTACTTGCCCCGTTCCTGTGTCATGTAACCAACGGGCTCACCATAGCCCGTGCTACTTGCCCCGTTCCTGTGTCATGTAACCTACGGGCTCACCATAGCCCGTGCTACTTGCCCCGCTCCTGTGTCATGTAACCAACGGGCTCACCATAGCCCGTGCTACTTGCCCCGCTCCTGTGTCATGTAACCTACGGGCTCACCATAGCCCGTGCTACTTGCCCCGCTCCTGTGTCATGTAACCAACGGGCTCACCATAGCCCGTGCTACTTGCCCCGCTCCTGTGTCATGTAACCTACGGGCTCACCATAGCCCGCGCTACTTGGAACTTGTTCCGAGTAGCTGAATCTATAACAACCACCACCAAGCCTACATCTCCCCCTCTCCCGGGCAGGACGTTCGAGCACCTCTCCCTCTACTGCGACTACTTCAGAAACCTCATTCCCATCTCCTTCGTGCTGGGCTTCTACGTGAGTGTGGTGGTCCAGCGGTGGTGGGAACAGTATCTGACCATTCCCTGGCCTGATGACTTCGCCTTGCTCTGTACCGCTTACATCAAAGGCAAGGTGAGTTACGAGGGCAGGTACGGTTGTATTCTGAGGGGGGAGGTGCTGTATTCAAGTGATGTATTTGTTATCAATGGTAAGCGAGGTTATTTTAGTGTTATCACAGGTGGTGTGGTTTTATTTCAAGGTTAAGGTTACTTCAAGGGCCACCTTGTCTAGGGGCCTCGAGGGCTACTATCTCTAGTGGCCTCAAGAACCACCATCTCCAGCTCTTAAGAACCACCATCTCTAGTGGCTCTCAAGAACCACCATCTCCAGTAGCTCTCAAGAACCACCATCTCCAGCTCTCAAGAACCACCATCTCCAGTAGCTCTCAAGAACCACCATCTCCAGCTCTCAAGAACCACCATCTCCAGCTCTCAAGAACCACCATCTCCAGCTCTCAAGGACCACCATCTCCAGCTCTCAAGAACCACCATCTCCAGCTCTCAAGAACCACCATCTCCAGCTCTCAAGAACCACCATCTCCAGCTCTCAAGAACCACCATCTCCAGCTCTCAAGAACCACCATCTCCAGCTCTCAAGAACCACCATCTCCAGCTCTCAAGGACCACCATCTCCAGCTCTCAAGAACCACCATCTCCAGCTCTCAAGAACCACCATCTCCAGCTCTCAAGAACCACCATCTCCAGCTCTCAAGGACCACCATCTCCAGCTCTCAAGAACCACCATCTCCAGCTCTCAAGAACCACCATCTCCAGCTCTCAAGAACCACCATCTCCAGCTCTCAAGAACCACCATCTCCAACTCTCAAGAACCACCATCTCCAGCTCTTAAGAACCACCATCTCTAGTGGCTCTCAAGAACCACCATCTCCAGTAGCTCTCAAGAACCACCATCAATCAGTAAATGAAAACGACGGTGAAAAATCTATTGCCCCAGGCGACGGGAAGCCGGCCACTGAGGTGGAATAACTAGCAACCATCGAACAAGAACCACGTTGCCAGCGGTGCTAATGTGGAACAGGTGTCCACTCTGCTCGTCAAGGTTGAATCACGCCATGTTTATAGTTCAGTCGCAGTATATACACACCTTGACCAGCGTCCATCTGGCCATGTAAATAAACTTTACACAGCGTTCGCCTAATCATGTAAATAAACCTTGGCCAGCGTTCGCCTAACCATGTAAATAAACCCTGACCAGCGTTCGCCTACCCATGTAAATAAACCTTGGCCAGCGTTCGCCTAACCATGTAAATAAACCCTGACCAGCGTTCGCCTACCCATGTAAATAAACCCTGGCCAGCGTTCGCCTACCCATGTAAACAAACCCTGGGCAGCGTTTGCCTACCCTTGTAAATAAACCCTGGCCAGCGTTCGCCTAACCATGTAAACAAACCCTGGCCAGCGTTCGCCTAACCATGTAAACAAACCTTGGCCAGCGTTCGCCTACCCATGTAAACAAACCTTGGCCAGCGTTCGCCTAACCATGTAAACAAACCCTGGCCAGCGTTCGCCTAACCATGTAAACAACCCTGGCCAGCGTTCGCCTACCCATGTAAACAGACCCTGGCCAGCGTTCGCCTACCCATATAAACAAACCCTGGCCAGCGTTCGCCTAACCATCCGGATTCTTTCCGTCTTGCAGCAAGGGACAGCGCGGGCGGTGAGGGCGACGCTGCTGCGATACGTCAACCTGTCCTGTGTTCTCACTTTCGCCAACATCTCTCCCAAGGTGCACAAGAAGTTTCCCACACACAAGGAGATGCTGGAAGCAGGTGAGTGCCAGGGTGAGAGGGGAGTGCCAGGGTGAGAGGGAGAGTGCCAGGGTGAGAGGGGGAGTGCCAGGGTGAGAGGGAGAGTGCCAGGGTGAGAGGGGAGTGCCAGGGTGAGAGGGTGAGTGCCAGGGTGAGAGGGAGAGTGCCAGGGTGAGAGGGAGAGTGCCAGGGTGAGAGGGTGAGTGCCAGGGTGAGAGGGAGAGTGCCAGGGTGAGAGGGTGAGTGCCAGGGTGAGAGGGAGAGTGCCAGGGTGAGAGGGAGAGTGCCAGGGTGAGAGGGAGAGTGCCAGGGTGAGAGGGAGAGTGCCAGGGTGAGAGGGAGAGTGCCAGGGTGAGAGGGAGAGTGCCAGGGTGAGAGGGAGAGTGCCAGGGTGAGAGGGAGAGTGCCAGGGTGAGAGGGAGAGTGCCAGGGTGAGAGGGAGAGGAGAATGTGGAATAAAAAGGGGAAGAGTATAGAATATTATTTAATAAAATGTTTCTTGGGGCCAGATTCACGAAGCAGTTACGCAAGCACTTACGAACCTGGGGCCAGATTCACGAAGCAGTTACGCAAGCACTTACGAACGTGTACATCTTTCCTCAATCTTTGACGGCTTTGGTTACATTTATTAAACAGTTTACAAGCATGAAAACTTACCAATCAACTGTTGTTATTGTTATAAACAGCCTCCTGGTGCTTCGGAGCTCATTAACGGTTTAATAATTATAACCAAAGCCGCCAAAGATTGAGGAAAGATGTACACGTTCGTAAGTGCTTGCGTAACTGCTTCGTGAATCTGACCCCAGGTTCGTAAGTGCTTGCGTAACTACTTCGTGAATCTGGTCTCAGATATTTATAACAAAAACAGCAAGGTTAGGGGAACTAATTAGACGCCCGACAGCTGGCAAGGCAGGGCTCAGGAGCTAACTCTCAACCTACAAACATATATGAATACACACTCATACAGTC
>WNGS01169217.1:21554635-21569791 GCA_020271785.1 Procambarus virginalis
AGGAACATTCCTGCCGACACCTGTGTGTGGACGGACGGGTACCTTGTAAAAGCTTGGACTGTGGTACCTAAAGGGGCCTTCTAAAAGTGCTGATGTCAGCAGTGATATCCCCGCCGACGTCAACACATTGCTGCTCCTTGATCAATCAGCGTTGGTCTGCGCCTCGATGCCCTGACCCCAGCACCAGACATCACAGACTGTTCTTTCAGCGTTTATTCCGCCGAGGCGCTATAAATTTAACCCCTCTGTAGATGCCCTTGAACTCGCCTGGTGGTGCTCACATATTGGCACTACTATGATCTACATCAGTTCGATTCTGGGGGACCTCCATTACACCCGGAGTGAAATATTTTCGGCGGCATCCTCTTTCGATTTGTTAGATGAAGTCAATGGTGTTACATTCCATTTTCTCCAGTGAAGAGGCTCTTCAGAAACTGATTAACCCTGCAGTTCAGCCCGCAATGCAAGAGTCCCACATCTTGCTACTCCCACCAAGGCGTTTAATTCCAGGCTAAAAGGCTCGTCTTTGTCCGATATGCAATAGTACGCAATAATGCAGCGTGATGAGCTCTTACTGTAATAAAGCAACAAGCAGAGCTATTGCTGTATTAAAGCAAAAATCAGAGCTCTTTAATAAAGCAACAAGCAGAGCTTTTACCGTAATAAATCTACATACAGAGACAACCAATAGTCCCACAGTGAGAGGCAGTGGTCGGAGCTCTCACCAGAGAATGAGCTCCACGTCACTGTACCACTACAGGCATGCAAGCACCTCCTTACTGCATGCACAATTTGCAACATTTTCCTATGCCATACTTCACACCGCTTTGCATAGCCTGTCATCAACTCTCCGGTAGACCTATTGTCTATGGAGCTTGAGTAGTAATCGCTTTTTCATGGAAAATTGTTAAAAAAGAGTTAGAGAGAGATTATTTAAGGAAGAAATGGTTAGATGCCATGAATTTGGGTTCCATTAACCATTAAGGGCCAGAATGGCAGCAACATGCAAAGCTTAGCAAATCCTCTTGGTAATGGAAAATCGTAAACACTTTTTCCTCCTCCGGAAATAAGTCGCTTTTTTAATGCTTTTGATCTCTCTCTTCCGTATATACTTAATATTTTGGTGTCATTTTAGAGTAATTCTGATTGTGAAAATAAATACATAATTTCTACAACATATTTAACTTTTTATATATATCATTAGGAGGCCTGGTCAGAGACCGGGCCGCGGGGACCCTGAACCAAAGGTAACGCTTCAATCAGCATTATTATTCTATATACACGGGTATTGTTGCCGACAGCTACTTCATAATGATCATTGCTGAAATGTATGCCCCTGTTTTTGTCCACACACTCAAGTCAAAGTCAAATAAGCTAACCCACCCATATGAATGAAATATGTCTGGGTTACTTCTTACAGCATTGTGTCGCATTCCCATTCATACACTAAAACATTGATTGTAACCATGATATATATGTGCTTCAGCCTACAGTTTAGACCTATTGTTTTGTGTATGACCCTCTGTCCTGTGTGACAGTAAATACCAGTATTATCCTCACTTTAATAAGACAATTTAAATCCTCAGTTTTGGCAAAATTGTAATTAAATTTTGTCAATAAAGATGCTAATAATAATAATAAATTCGCTGGGTTGCATGTCATATAGATCCCCCACTTGCAAGGTGAATTGCCAGAGATATTTGTAGCCAAGCTGAGATGTAAACTGTCACTACCGAGTTTGCTACTTGTCCCAAGTATGTTGTGTGTCGCATTTCTTTGTTATAAACGTTGTCACTGTTAGGGTGACTTATGCTTTCTTAAGACTCGTCTTAAGGTTCTACTCTAATGACACTTTTTAGAATACTATTTAATGACCCAAGATTAGGATCAGCGTTGTCTTTATTTCGTGCAAACATGGCAAGGGCGTCAATTTTATTATGTGAGAGTATCCACCACAACACTGCACGACTCTCACCCCTGTTGTTAAGAAAGCATATACATTTATTGCTGACTTCAGGGTTTAATTTGCTAACAAATATCACTTATCACCAATGACTGTCTTTTCCAGATCAGTGAGCAAGTCAACTGTGGGCAGATGTCACCTCTCCAGCACAGCAGAACATGAACTAAACTTCACTGGAAGAACTCAGTTCAATAATAATATCCAGTAGATATTCAGTTTTAGTGATAATATAAATAATATGAAGTCAGATCGCCATGTTATGGGTGAGAAGAAAATCATACACTTTGGGGCAGTTCCTCTTGGCCACCTCCTCTATAATGGAGTCTCCCTTCAGCTCAACTCTTTCCTCTTTTGATAAAGAGTTATAAAGATGAAGGGAATAGACGTCAGACACATCCTTCAGGAACTTGGCTCCTAGCCCCATCCCGTTAAAGAAGACACCTTGTAACTCTGTCAGAACTGGAGTCCACTTGATAGGACAGAAGGCACGCTCCGGGTAGATGGTGATGTCTTGGCAGGTCTCCTTGGCCCTGTTGCTGGTGTTCCTGGGAATGGTGAAGTTCCCAGGACACCAATGGTGAAGATGTCTGGTGATTAGGTAGGGCCCGATGCTGCAGCACTCGGTAGGTTTGAATGCTCGTGGAAGGTCATCCACCATCGCCTGCGGGTCACCGAAGTCATGATTTGATTGCAGTAAGTGGAACAGACTCAAAGAAACATCAAATATAACTGAAGGAGACATGGGTTCAAAATTTTTCATGAGCAGGACAAGTTCATTTACAATCCTGAATTATTAAGTCTACTGACATCAACATGGCTTCTGGGCCATCGTAAAATCCGATATTAAAGTTACGATAGCCCGTGACATTTGACACTTGAAATCAAATGGCATGTCAGGAAACGTGACATATCCTGGAATGACTAACGAGGCAACGTATCTATATCTATTAACCAGTACGCCACGGCACTCAATGAAACAACTTCATTAACAGTATGACCCTTGACACAAGGTTAACCTCGTTATAACCTGGCTTAAATATGACTACAGAAATAACAAAAAACTATGACACAGCCTGTTTCCTGGACAAGAAATGACCCCTGAGGGCATTGACCTCGCAGCGTGACCCCTGGCGGAATACGACTTACCTGAATCAGTGGATGTCGAGGTGGGAAGCTCATGACCCCATTGCCAGCATGGGTGGAGCTAACACGACCCACGTAGGGTTCGAGGTCAGGGAGAGGTCGCAGGGTCAGGGCGTCGAGGTCAAGATAGGTCCCTCCGTAGCATCGCAGGAGCTCAACCCTGGCTGCGTCGCTGACGAAGATGGACGAACGCTCTGGCGGGGAGATAAAAGTTAGTTGAGAACCATACTCTTAAGGGCCAATGGATTCCCCATTGTCGGAGACAGGTAAAGAATAGGGGGAAAGAGCCAAGCAAGTGTGGCTAAATACATTTGGAAAGGATATAAGGACAAGAATCTGGGATATGAATCAAGGAGCTTGGATATAACGACAAGGATCTGAGATATAAGGACAAGGATCTGGGATATGACGACAAGGATCTGGGATATGAGGACAAGGATCTGGGATATGAGGACAAGGATCTGGGATATGAGGACAAGGATCTGGGATATGAGGACAAGAATCTGGGATATGAGGACAAGAATCTGGGATATGAGGACAAGAATCTGGGATATGAGGACAAGAATCTGGGATATGGGGACAAGAATCTGGGATATGGGGACAAGGATCTGGGATATGACGACAAGGATCTGGGATATGACGACAAGAATCTGGGATATGAGGACAAGGATCTGGGATATGACGACAAGGATCTGGGATATGAGGACAAGGATCTGGGATATGACGGCAAGGATCTGGGATATGAGGACAAGGATCTGGGATATGAGGACAAGGATCTGGGATATGGGGACAAGGATCTGGGATATGACGACAAGGATCTGGGATATGACGACAAGGATCTGGGATATGGGGAAAAGAATCTGGGATATGACGACAAGGATCTGGGATATGACGACAAGGATCTGGGATATGACGACAAGGATCTGGGATATGACGACAAGGATCTGGGATATGGGGAAAAGAATCTGGGATATGACGACAAGGATCTGGGATATGAGGACAAGAATCTGGGATATGACGGCAAGGATCTGGGATATGAGGACAAGGATCTGGGATATGAGGACAAGGATCTGGGATATGACGACAAGGATCTGGGATATGAGGACAAGGATCTGAGATATGAGGACAAGAATCTGGGATATGACGGCAAGGATCTGGGATATGAGGACAAGGATCTGGGATATGGGGACAAGGATCTGGGATATGACGACAAGGATCTGGGATATGACGACAAGGATCTGGGATATGGGGAAAAGAATCTGGGATATGACGACAAGGATCTGGGATATGACGACAAGGATCTGGGATATGACGACAAGAATCTGGGATATGAGGACAAGGAGATGAGTTATAAAGACAAGGAGGTGGGATATAAGGACAAGGAGCTGGGATGTAAGAACAAGACAACTTGTTAGCATTATCCAAGTCCCTCTAGGGCGACTACTGACATTTTACAAGAGGCAAAACACAACAGTCGACTAACTCCCATGAACCTATTTACTGCTAGGTGAACAGAAGCATCGGGCACTAAGAAACGTGCTTAAACGTTTCGTTCTCCCCTGGAATCGAACTCTGAAACAAATGAGTGTAAATTGGCATCCACACTTCCGTGGAAATAGACATACCATTCACCTGGGCTATAGGAGACTCGAACCACGGAGACACTTGGTCTGGGGTCAGTGACCCCAGGGGTCAGTATCAGACCTACGAGGGGACCTCGACACACCCTATTCTCAGGTTTTGAATTATCAGATTAAACATTAGAGTACTCACACACACAC
Organism: Procambarus virginalis; assembly: GCA_020271785.1. NCBI lineage: Eukaryota > Metazoa > Arthropoda > Malacostraca > Decapoda > Cambaridae > Procambarus > Procambarus virginalis. The sequence continues at coordinate 21,559,523 of WNGS01169217.1, forward strand.
ACACACACACACACACACACACACACACACACACACACACACACACACACACACACACACACACACACACACACACACACACACACACACACACACGCACACACACACACACACAAGCACGTTTTAAATGTAGAAATGATAGAGCCCAGTAGGCTCAGGAACCTGTACACCAGTTGATTGACAGTTGAGAGGCGGGACCAAAGATACAAAGCTCAACCCCCGCAAGCACAATTAGGTGAGTACACACACACACACACACACACACACACACACACACACACACACACACACACACACACACACACACACACACACACACACACACACACACAGTACTACCTTCTATGTACAGCCAGAGACGCTGGCTGTGCCACGACTTGAGAGGAGGTCCATCAAACACCTGATCGAGATCCAAATAAACCAGCTCTACGTTTCTCAGATCTTTAACTATCTGGAAAAAAATAAAATTAATAATTTCTAAAGGTTTTTATGGTAATTATTATTATCATTATTATTTTGCGAGTGATTTTAAGTGTGTGTATTTATTATTTGTGTCTGCAGAATCGAGCGATTAGCTCTTGGACCCCGCCTTTCTAACCAATCTATTTTCCTCTATTATGTCTACTACACATATTTCTCTCTAACACACACACACACACACACACACACACACACACACACACACACACACACACACACACACACACACACACACACACACACACACACACACACACACACACACACACACACACACACACATCCCCAGGCAGCAGCCCGTAACAGCTGTCTAACTACCAAGTACCAATTTACTGCTAGGTGAACAGATGCATCAGGGTGAAAGAATCTCTGCCTATTTGTGTCTGTGTGTGTGCTAAATAGATCAATACAATATCCACCATGTAGACTACTGTATCCTCACCACCAAGAGGACATATCTGCTTAGAACAAAAGCTTATCGCAGAGCTTTTAATTTTAATTTAATTAATTTAATTTTAATTTTAATTTTAATTTTAATTTTTAATTTTTAATTCCTCCCTGAACCAAATCATACCAGGAACGGTTCAGGGCTTGTAAAATACTAAAGAACTCGCTGAATATTAATCCAGACCACTTTTTTTAAAACATCAAAAGCTTTTAGCTAGGAAGGAAAAGGAATTGCATCGAGGGATCATGATTTTATGTGTTTTTTTTTTAATTGGTCTTGTGTTGTAATGTCCTTTGTTTATGTCCTACCTTTCATGAAATATAGTTTTTAAATGTCTTTCCCTGAATCTTGTCTCTGTGGACCTTCCTTCACATATGTCTATAGACAGACTTCATCTTTGAATCTTCATCCTTAAAAGAGAGAGAGAGCTGACGCTTACCTGAAGGAGTGGGTGGGCACGCACAGCCGGGGCGCTCACCATCAACAGGACTGGGCGGTGAGGGTGGTGATGGGCGGCGCTTTCCACAGCGCAAGCCTGTCAGTAGTCACTTGTGTAAATACGGGAGGCGGGAAGGTCACTTGTGTAAACACAGGAGACGGGAAGGTCACTTGTGTAAACACAGGAGACGGGAAGGTCACTTGTGTAAACACAGGAGACGGGACGGTCACTTGTGTAAACACAGGAGACGGGAAGGTCACTTATATAAACACAGAAGACAGGAAGGTCACTTGTGTAAACACAGGAGACGGAAAGGTCACTTGTGTAAACAAAGGAGACGGGAAGGTCACTTGTGTAAACACAGGAGACGGGAAGGTCACTTGTGTAAACACAGGAGACGGGAAGGTCACTTGTGTAAACACAGGAGACGGGAAGGTCACTTGTGTAAACACAGGAGACGGGAAGGTCACTTGTGTAAACACAGGAGACGGGAAGGTCACTTGTGTAAACACAGTAGACAGGAAGGTCATGTAACATTCACCATTTTTCCTCACAGTAAGTAATTCAGTCATCATTCTCAGACTGCGTCCTCTTAAGGGCACACAAAACCTCCAATGACCTCGTTGTGATAGCGCAAAAATTGTATCTACAATCAGCCAATTAGATTAGATTGCAGTGATACTACGAGATAAAAAAAATTGTACGAGTAGAAACCTTCTGGTGGCATTCAAAACCTGAGGAAACATACAACCGGTTTGAATGCACGTTTTGGTGTTTCAATACATTATCAAGGAAATACAGAAAGATGTATTAAGTGATTGAGACTAGTTACCCAACTATTTACCTGCTTCGAACAAGAATCTATAAGCATAATCATGGATTTAAGGAAGTGACATTGTTGTTGTTTAAGATTTGCTACCTGTTGTTTAACCCGTGCTACTTGGAACAAAAAGTTCCAAGTAGCACGGGTTATGGTGAGCCCGTAGGGGTGGAGGAAGTGACATGAAGGTGAGATGATTAAGTAGATATTAACTGGGTATTCATTCATACACTATTTTTATACAAGTCACAAATCTTACCAAAGTCATATAATCTATATAACCTTGGACTTTCATAAATATTTTCTAATTCACTACTTTTCATATCTGAGGATTTAATAATATTTCTTTCAGTAACTTATTTATAATCCATAACTTTGAATGAATTAGCCCAGTCCATTGAATGATTGCAATCTGATAAGTGAAGAAATATTATATAGTTCACGTTGATCTTTCTAAGGACTTGCAACGTGGTCATATAGATATCTTTGCAAGGATTCAATATCATTTTTACTTAGCACATTATCACCTTATCTTGAGATGATTTCGGGGCTTAGCGTCCCCGCGGCCCGGTCCTCGACCAAGCTCCTTTTGTTACACATCCCCAGAAAGCAGCCCGTAGCAGCTACCTATTTACTGCTAGGTGGACAAGGGCATCAGGATGAAAGAAATTCTGCTCATTTGTTTCCGCCTCCACCGGGGCTCGAACCCGGAACCTCAGGACTACGAATCCTGAGCGCTGTCCACTCAGCTGTCAGGCCCCTGTGAGCTTAATATCGTCTGCAAATTTCATTATGTGGTTTGTAATAGTCTCATCTATGACATTGATGTAGGCTATTGGCTAGTTTGATGGTGTTGAGCTGAATGATGATAACTATTGGAATGTGAAACGTAAACAATTATTAATTAATATTTATCTAGGCATTCTCAAGTCACAATCGACTTGAGAATGGTCCAGGACGGACCGAAACGTCGTCGTCCCTTCACCTTCTAGTGTGTGGTCTGGTCAACATACTTCAGCCACGTTATTGTGACCCATCGCAGGCATAGGCTATTAATTTGTGAGCCCCTTGAGGGACTTTAAATAGACGAGGCTATACATAGCCTCAGCTACTCAATCCATGTATTTGATTATCTCAAAAAACTCGCTTGAACTTGGAGGGATGATGGCCAGCGTGGTGCGGGTCCCCCCAGGGCCGGAGTGGAGGTGAGGTGGCAGTGTTGGGAGGTATGTTGCCGGGACGGGTAAGGAACGCGCTAAGGTTCCTTTATAAGGAACTTCAAAACGGCAGATGTTGGGCGGAGCGGCCGGGCGAGTTGACGTGGAGGCTAGGCACTCATTTTTATAATAATTAATTGCAAAATGTTGACAAAAGTGTGGCATTTGTCTCATAGTTTTCCAATTGATATGGAGATTGACAAAACTATTTTTAGATGTTTGGTGTGGGAGATAATAAGCAGTTAAACGTTTAGATGTTTGGTGTGGGAGATAATAAGCAGTTAAACGTTTAGATGTTTGGTGTGGGAGATAATAAGCAGTTAAACGTTTAGATGTTTGGTGTGGGAGATAATAAGCAGTTAAACGGACCACACCATGTGAAGGTAAGAAACACGGTGAAATAGGAAGACTGAATGTGTACCATAAGTCAATGTCAATCGGATGTGTTACCTTTAGAAAGGAAATAATGCAGAGGAATAGTGTAAATGCGCTAGGACATTATTTTTGTAAAATACGTGTTAGCTACTTAATACATTTGCCAGAGTACATTGACATTCACGGGCTCACCATAGCCCGTGCTACTTGGAACTTCTTGTTCCAGGTAGCGAATCTTTAACAACAACAACATATACTGACATTGCCTTTATTTCACCTCACTTTTATTCTTATGCAAATGATGTTCTTTAGACAGATTTGTAATGTTGAAGGTTTTTTAATGATGAACAATAAGCAAGTGTATAACGTTTAAGATTGAGATTGAGCTACTGGGAACAAAAAGTTCCAAGTAGCACGGGCTATGGTGAGCCCGTAGTGGACTTACCTGGCACAGGAGCGGGGCAAGTAGCACGGGCTATGGTGAGCCCGTAGTGGACTTACCTGGCACAGGAGCGGGGCAAGTAGCACGGGCTATGGTGACCCCGTAGTGGACTTACCTGGCACAGGAGCGGGGCAAGTAGCACGGGCTATGGTGACCCCGTAGTGGACTTACCTGGCACAGGAGCGGGGCTGTAACTTCTTTTCGTATGGTGTTCTGCTCCCACATATAGTTCCTAGAGCAGAGGAGACATCCACTCTTTAACTGGCAAGTAATATGGGCAAACGTTCATGTTAAATTTATTGTCCCAAAACAACGTGAGCTATATTCATGAGCTATATTCATGAACTATATTCATGAGCTATATTCATGAGCTATATTCATGTATGGCTATATTCATGAGACCTTCCCTACTAATGATAGGTTGTTGATGTTGGCCATTAAGGACAACAATAGATGTGACCAATGTACTGAAATTGAGAATAATATGAATATATTTTATTTCTGTAAGCAGAAAGTTGTTCTTATAAACTGGATTACAGACACTCTTAGAGCTCTATGTGGACCAAGCGTTAGAGTGGAATTAATGAGGGTTTTTAATATTTCATATTGGCATAAAATGCACGAAATTTAAGTATACAATATTTGAGCTCCTGATGACATTTCTTGTGGGTGAATAGGCAGGCAGGGGGAGTTACTGTGTGTGGATAGGCAGGTAGGTGGAGTTACTGTGTGTGGATAGGCAGGCACTGGGAGTTCCTGTGTGTGGATAAGCAGGCACTGGGAGTTACTGTGTGTGGATAGGCAGGCAGGAGGAGTTACTGTGTGTGGATAGGCAGGCACTGGGAGTTACTGTGTGTGGATAGGCAGGCAGGAGGAGTTACTGTGTGTGGATAGGCAGGCAGGAGGAGTTACTGTGTGTGGATAGGCAGGCAGGTGGAGTTCCTGTGTGTGGATAAGTAGGCACTGGGAGTTACTGTGTGTGGATAGGCAGGCACTGGGAGTTACTGTGTGTGGATAGGCAGGCAGGGAGGTTACTTAGTAGATTGCCCGGGTGACTAAGCTGACCTGCCTAGGGGACTAACTAACCTTACCTGTCTGGGAGACTAACTAACCTTACCTGCCTGGGGGTGAAGTTGATGCCGCAGGAGGTGTCGGTGAAGAAAATGGTGTTTGGGGTCGGTGGCCGCCAGTGGAGAGTTTGGTTGATGATGGAAGTGTTTAACAGGGAATACTTCGGGCACAAGTGGATCACCCAGTTATCCACGTCCACACTTACGTTCATATCCACATCCACGTCTATATCCACATTCACGTTTTTACTTTGGAAAACTACTCTAAAATTGGAATACGTTGCAGTAAGCAGAATTAACACAGTTAACCCTTTAATGACAACAATGTATTTTCGTCGAATGAACATCGTCACCATAATTTAAGGGGCGACAATTATGTTTCTTCTTTAACTACTGAAACCTAAAAGTAGAAAGAAAAGTAAAAAATAAGTTATCTAATATGTAAATTAAAATATTAATTTATACATTTCTGTCAATTTCTCAATATCCTCAAAATATCAAAAGTGAAAAAGTACAGAAGTAGGCAACAAGAAAAGAGGCAGAGCTACCTACCCAGGATGCAACCCAATAAAAAGTTGATTAACTCCTGGGTACCTACTTACTGCTAGGTGAACAGGAGCACTTGAGTGATAGAATACGCGCCCAGCATATAGTAACTAAGCAAGCTTGCCTCGTATGCATCGTGTTCAATATGAACTTAAGTTCAGGCATTGTTTTTGTTGGTTCTATCCTGTCTCTAGTACGTCCAACCACTTGGACTGGACGGTAGAGCGACGGCCTCGCCTCCTGCAGATCGTCGTTCAATCCCCGACCGTCCAAGTGGTTGGGCACAATGTAGGAGAGAAAACAGCTTCTCCAGTTTCGTCCATTGGATAATATGATAAAGAATCCACTCCTTGATAAGGACGTAGAGGTTTTAAATTAAACTAGAACAAATACTCAAGAATGGTAAGCTTTAACAAGGCTTTGAGGCCACTAGAGATGGTGGCCCTCAGGTAAATTCAGGTAAATTCTCTATTCTTCTAAGACAATAGTGATTTGATTTATATATCTATGTCTCTGGATATCTTTTGTGTACGAATATCTCTAAGCTAAACCTCTTTTTGTAGTTTTCGTTTATCTCTGTTTACTTGTTAGCGTTCGGTCATCTTCCCTTCTCCGCTTACTTTGTTTATTTGTTTGTTTCATCCCGTCGGGAGTTGTCTTTAGTTTGGTTTTCTTGCTCTGCTCTCAACACCTTGCTTACACAACACCTTGCTTACTCAACACCTTGCTTACTCAACACCTTGCTTACTCAACACCCCCTCACCACCTCATCTTTGCCTCGCGATCCTCACAATTCACCAGAGCTCACTTTAACATGCTTACATCTCACCTCACGGTGTTTCTACCTCACCTTGTCTCATGTCATGCAGGATATGCAGGAGGCCTGGTCGATGACCGGGCCGCGGGGACGCTAAGCCCCGGAAGCACCTCAAGGTATCCTCAAGGTATGTCTTTCCTTATAGTTGTATCCTATTCTTCCTGTTTGGCCTTGATAAGGTCCAGAATGCAGGCTTTTATTGCAGATTGCAGATTTGCAGGCTGTTATTGATCATATTAATCTTCGGAGCCCAACATTGCCAGCACATTACGTTTTCTTGATGTACCACATCGTCCAAAATATGGGGTACTAAGAACTAATCCCCACACCAGAAGATGAAGAGACGAGGATGTTTCGGTCCGTCCTGGACCATTTTCAAGTCAATTGTGATGGGAGAGAGATTGATTGATGAAGATTAAGCCACCCTAGAGGTGGCATGGGCATGAATAACCCGTAATGGGAGGCACGGGCATGAGTAACCCGTAATGGGAGGCACGGACATGAATAACCCGTAATGGGAGGCACGGGCATGAATAACCCATAATGGGAGGCAAGGGTATTAAGACAAGAGAGAGCTACGGAGCTGGAAGGCGAAAAATCCTAAAAAAATAGGATTTTGAATAAATTTGAATAAATTCCTAAAAAAAAATCCAAAGGTAAGAACGAGAGGAAAGGTACAGAAGAGATGGGTGAAATAATGGGGGGGGGGGAAATAATGGGATCTAAGAATGGAACGTAAGAAAGAAGAGAAAGAAACAAGAAAAAGAGAAAATGGGTTGGTAGGCTTATGTTAGATCACGTTTGTTAGAAAGATTAGAGCATTTGAGTATGTACTGTGAAAGAGAAGAGTCAACAGCAACAAAGCCAAGACTAAAGGTCATGTTGTGTATCAGAGGATGATTAGAGTCCCTAACATGACAGAAGAAAGCATTGTTTGTCTGCAGACTTAACACTTCTTTTGTGTTCCTTAAGTCTGTCATTAAGTGTACTCACCGAAGTATTGGCGGGACAAGGTGAACAGGAAATAGATCAGACACCAGCAGCATTAGAAGCAGGAGGAGCATGTGAAGTAGATTACCACGAAGTGTGTAGTTTGTCGAAAGGCGAGTTTATGTCAAGAGGAGGAAGGTATTGGTAAAAGTTTTGAGTTCAGATATGAAGGGAAGGCAGCGCACAGTGCAATAGTGTTGGAAACAGCTTTGCGATGATAGAAATTACGATTAGCGTGAGAATAGGCACAGTGGATAAACTGTAAGGCCTACCAAGACGAGAGAAAGATTTGTAAATAAAGGAAATTTCAGAATCAAGAAACTGAGGGTCACTGATGCGTATAGTGAGCGGAAGTAGAGAGACGAGGACACTTTTCTTAACAGAAGGAAGATGGTAGCAAAAGTTCTTCTGTTCTTACCTTCCTCTAGGAATTTCCTTCTTCCTGCTCTGTACCTCTCATGCCTTACTTAATGCCCGTACCTTCCTCGCTCCTGACAGCACCGCTCTTGTGCCAGGTAAGTCCACTACGGGCTCACCATAGCCCGTGCTACTTGGAACTTTTGGTTCCCAGTAGCTGAGTCTAAAAGAACAACAACAACCTCCCTCCCACACACAGCCCAGCTCCTGTGCCAGGTAAGTTACGGGCTCACCATAGCCCGTGCTACTTGGAACTTGTTCCCAGTAGCTGAATCTATAACAACAATTCCCTCCCATCACAATCGACTTGATAATGGTCGAGGACGGACCGAAACGTCGTCGTCCCCTCATCTTCTGATGTGTGGTTGGGTCATCATGTGTAAAGTGCTTTGTATAGTGACTGTTATAAGCCTCTTGTTGAATCACTTGTGATATAAAAAAATTATTGATATGTATTTATGTACATGGATGTATATATATATATGTACATGAGTATGTAACATTAACAATTGTGTAACTAGCTTCAAAAGACTATCACTTGCTTAGCTAAACGAACTATGTCGTTCAGTTCCTGAACCCATTATGTGCCTCTGTGTCTCCCCTCCATAAATAAAGAAATAATTACTCTTTAAACCACATTTCACTTGGCTGTCAGATCTACCCCGTGTACAACCTACCATTTCGTTATATTCGACTACCTATGGCACTGGGGCGCGCTGGTGGTTGACAGAGTGGTAGAATAATAGATTACGTCTGGGTTCACAGTGTCGGCTGGCCTGATGGCTGGGCAGGAAAGAAAAATGATATACGTTGCTATTAATAGTAGCATGAGGAATTATTCCAAGTTATCCTCTATGCTCGACTTTGGAGGAAGGTTTGGAGTTTATATGGAATGTGTGTGTGTGTGTGTGTGTGTGTGTGTGTGTGTGTGTGTGTGTGTGTGTGTGTGTGTGTGTGTGTGTGTGTGTGTGTGTGTGTGTGTGTGTGTGTGTGTGTGTGTGTGCATCATTATATAATGATGAAGGATGTAGCCTTCAATCTCAGTACATAGGTATAACGTCGACCAAGCTGACGAGGCGTTTGACCTGTCATCTTCAATCAGGTGCCCCAGGAATCACATGAGACAAGCCCATGACATCACCCTAACAAGAGAAATGTTGAATTAAAAACACTTCTATAATAGACAAAACCCAAGATGTATGAAGATTACAAATTCTTGAAGCAATCCGCATCAAAATAGAACAACCTACCATAAATACTCAAATTACGGAACTATTCACTCTGCAGACGAGGAGTCACAATAACGTGGCTGAAGTATGTTGACCAGACCACACACTAGAAAGTGAAGGGACGACGACGTTTCGGTCCGTCCTGGTCCATTCTCAAGTCGATGAAACGTCGTCGTCCCTTCACTTTCTAGTGTGTGGTCTGATCAACACTATTCGCTCTACCCACCATGAGAGTAAGAACAAGACCAGAACGGGAAGATGCCAACATAGAAGACACTCGACATGCTACACCCACTATACCTGATTAATCTTTGTATGTGTTTTGTATACCCTTTTTTCGCCTTATTCTTCACATTTTACGTCTTACTCTTCACTTATTTGTATTTCTCAATACCTGACCACCCTAATGGTATAAATCTAATACGCCCAACACTGTCCCAACACGGGAGACATCTCCTGTCCACGAGCTAACCATAGCCCGTGCTTCTTGCCCAGCTCCTGTGCCAGGTAAGTCCACTACGGGCTCACCATAGCCCGTGCTTCTTGCCCAGCTCCTGTGCCAGGTAAGTCCACTACGGGCTCACCATAGCCCGTGCTTCTTGCCCAGCTCCTGTGCCAGGTAAGTCCACTACGGGCTCACCATAGCCCGTGCTTCTTGCCCAGCTCCTGTGCCAGGTAAGTCCACTACGGGCTCACCATAGCCCGTGCTACTTGGAACTTATGTTCCGAGTAGCTGAATCTATAACAACAACAACACTGTCCTAAGCAGGTAAAGAGCCTCCTCTTACGGGCTCACCATAGCCCGTGCTACTTGGATCCTTATGTTCTGAGCAGCTGAATCTAAAACAACTATAACAGCACTGCTCCATCACTTGAGAATGAACCATATAGGTTCGAAACGATGTGTAAATTTATAATAAGTGTAATACATTTTACAGTTAATGATTTATTTTTTCTTCACCTCGAACAAAGATGACAT
>WNGS01169217.1:21581377-21598066 GCA_020271785.1 Procambarus virginalis
AACTGTGTGTGGACGGACGGGTACCTTGTAAAAGCTTGGATTGTGGTACCTAAAGGGGCCTTCTAAAAGTGCTGATGTCAGCAGTGATATCCCCGCCGACGTCAACACATTGCTGCTCCTTGATCAATCAGCGTTGGTCTGCGCCTCGATGCCCTGACCCCAGCACCAGACATCACAGACTGTTCTTTCAGCGTTTATTCTGCCGAGGCGCTATAAATTTAACCCTCTGTAGATGCCCTTGAACTCGCCTGGTGGTGCTCACATATTGGCACTACTATGATCTACATCAGTTCGATTCTGGGGACCTCCATTACACCCGGAGTGAAATATTTTCGGCGGCATCCTCTTTCGATTTGTTAGATGAAGTCAATGGTGTTACATTCCATTTTCTCCAGTGAAGAGGCTCTTCAGAAACTGATTAACCCTGCAGTTCAGCCCGCAATGCAAGAGTCCCACATCTTGCTACTCCCACCAAGGCGTTTAATTCCAGGCTAAAAGGCTCGTCTTTGTCCGATATGCAATAGTACGCAATAATGCAGCGTGATGAGCTCTTACTGTAATAAAGCAACAAGCAGAGCTATTGCTGTATTAAAGCAAAAATCAGAGCTCTTTAATAAAGCAACAAGCAGAGCTTTTACCGTAATAAATCTACATACAGAGACAACCAATAGTCCCACAGTGAGAGGCAGTGGTCGGAGCTCTCACCAGAGAATGAGCTCCACGTCACTGTACCACTACAGGCATGCAAGCACCTCCTTACTGCATGCACAATTTGCAACATTTTCCTATGCCATACTTCACACCGCTTTGCATAGCCTGTCATCAACTCTCCCGGTAGACCTATTGTCTATGGAGCTTGAGTAGTAATCGCTTTTTCATGGAAAATTGTTAAAAAAGAGTTAGAGAGAGATTATTTAAGGAAGAAATGGTTAGATGCCATGAATTTGGGTTCCATTAACCATTAAGGGCCAGAATGGCAGCAACATGCAAAGCTTGGCAAATCCTCTTGGTAATGGAAAATCGTAAACACTTTTTCCTCCTTCGGGAAATAAGTCGCTTTTTTAATGCTTTTGATCTCTCTCTTCCGTATATACTTAATATTTGGTGTCATTTTAGAGTAATTCTGATTGTGAAAATAAATACATAATTTCTACAACATATTTAACTTTTATACATATCATTAGGAGGCCTGGTCAGAGACCGGGCCGCGGGGACCCTGAACCAAAGGTAACGCTTCAATCAGCATTATTATTCTATATACACGGGCATTGTTGCCGACAGCTACTTCATTATGATCATTGCTGAAATGTGTGCCCCTGTTTTTGTCCACACACTCAAGTCAAAGTCAAATAAGCTAACCCATCCATATGAATGAAATATGTCTGGGTTACTTCTTACAGCATTGTGTCGCATTCTCTTTCATACTTTAAAGCATTGATTGTAACCATGATATATATGTGCTTCAGCCTACTTTAGACCTATTGTTTTGTGTATGACCCTCTGTCCTGTGTGACAGTAAATACCAGTATTATCCTCACTTAAATAAGACAGTTTAAATCCTCAATTTTGGCAAAATTGTTATTAAATCTTGTCAATAAAGATGTTAATAATAATAATAAATTCGCTGGGTTGCATGTCATATAGCTCCCCCACTTGCAAGGTGAACTGCCAGAGATTTGTAGCCAAGCTGAGATGTAAACTGTCACTACCGAGTTTGCTACTTGTCCCAAGTATGTTGTGTGTCGCATTTCTTTGTTATAAACGTTGTCACTGTTAGGGTGACTTATGCTCTCTTAAGACTCGTCTTAAGGTTCTACTCTAATGACACTTTTTAGAATACTATTTAATCACCCAAGATTAGGATCAGCGTTGTCTTTATTTCGTGCAAACATGGCAAGGGCGTCAATTTTATTATGTGAGAGTATCCACCACAACACTGCACGACTCTCACCCCTGTTGTTAAGAAAGCATATACATTTATTGCTGACTTCAGGGTTTAATTTGCTAACAAATATCACTTATCACCAATGACTGTCTTTTCCAGATCAGTGAGCAAGTCAACTGTGGGCAGATGTCACCTCTCCAGCAGAGCAGAACATGAACTAAACTTCACTGGAAGAACTCAGTTCAACAATAATATCCAGTAGATATTCAGTTTTACTGATAATATAAATAATATGAAGTCAGATCGCCATGTTATGGGTGAGAAGAAAATCATACACTTTGGGGCAGTTCCTCTTGGCCACCTCCTCTATAATGGAGTCTCCCTTCAGCTCAACTCTTTCCTCTTTTGATAAAGAGTTATAAAGATGAAGGGAATAGACGTCAGACACATCCTTCAGGAACTTGGCTCCTAGCCCCATCCCGTTAAAGAAGACACCTTGTAACTCTGTCAGAACTGGAGTCCACTTGATAGGACAGAAGGCACGCTCCGGGTAGATGGTGATGTCTTGGCAGGTCTCCTTGGCCCTGTTGCTGGTGTTCCTGGGAATGGTGAAGTTCCCAGGACACCAATGGTGAAGATGTCTGGTGATTAGGTAGGGCCCGATGCTGCAGCACTCGGTAGGTTTGAATGCTCGTGGAAGGTCATCCACCATCGCCTGCGGGTCACCGAAGTCATGATTTGATTGCAGTAAGTGGAACAGACTCAAAGAAACATCAAATATAACTGAAGGAGACATGGGTTCAAAATTTTTCATGAGCAGGACAAGTTCATTTACAATCCTGAATTATCAAGTCTACTGACATCAACATGGCTTCTGGGCCATCGTAAAATCCGATATTAAAGTTACGATAGCCCGTGACATTTGACACTTGAAATCAAATGGCATGCCAGGAACGTCACATATCCTGGAATGACTAACGAGGCAACGTATCTATATCTATTAACCAGTACGCCACGACACTCAATGAAACAACTTCATTAACAGTATGACCCTTGACACAAGGTTAACCTCGTTATAACCTGGCTTAAATATGACTACAGAAATAACAAAAAACTATGACAAAGCCTATTTCCTGGACAAGAAATAGCCCCTGAGGGCATTGACCTCGCAGCGTGACCCCTGGCGGAATACGACTTACCTGAATCAGTGGATGTCGAGGTGGGAAGCTCATGACCCCATTGCCAGCATGGGTGGAGCTAACACGACCCACGTAGGGTTCGAGGTCAGGGAGAGGTCGCAGGGTCAGGGCGTCGAGGTCAAGATAGGTTCCTCCGTAGCGTCTCAGGAGCTCAACCCTGGCTGCGTCGCTGACGAAGATGGACGAACGCTCTGGCGGGGAGATAAAAGTTAGTTGAAAACCATACTCTTAAGGGCCAATGGATTCCCCATTGTCGGAGACAGGTAAAGAATAGGGGGAAAGAGCCAAGCAAGTGTGGCTAAATACATTTGGAAGGGATATAAGGACAAGAATCTGGGATATGAATCAAGGAGCTTGGATATAACGACAAGGATCTGAGATATAAGGACAAGAATCTGGGATATGGGGACAAGGATCTGGGATATGAGGACAAGGATCTGGGATATGAAGACAAGGATCTGGGATATGAGGACAAGAATCTGGGATATGGGGACAAGGATCTGGGATATGAAGACAAGGATCTGGGATATGAGGACAAGAATCTGGGATATGGGGACAAGGATCTGGGATATGAGGACAAGGATCTGGGATATGAGGACAAGAATCTGGGATATGGGGACAAGGATCTGGGATATGAGGACAAGGATCTGGGATATGAGGACAAGGAGCTGGGATATGGGGACAAGGATCTGGGATATGAGGACAAGGCGCTGGGATATGAGGACAAGGATCTGGGATATGACGACAAGGAGATGAGTTATAAAGACAAGGAGATGGGATATAAGGACAAGGAGCTGGGATATGAGGATATTAGGATATGAAGCTGGGACATGAGGATGGAGTGAAGGAACAGACAACTTGTTAGCATTATCCAAGTCCCTCTAGGGCGACTACTGACATTTTACAAGAGGCAAAACACAACAGTCGACTAACTCCCATGAACCTATTTACTGCTAGGTGAACAGAAGCATCGGGCACTAAGAAACGTGCTTAAACGTTTCGTTCTCCCCTGGAATCGAACTCTGAAACAAATGAGTGTAAATTGGCATCCACACTTCCGTGGAAATAGACATACCATTCACCTGGGCTATAGGAGACTCGAACTACGGAGACACTTGGTCTGGGGTCAGTGACCCCAGGGGTCAGTATCAGACCTACGAGGGGACCTCGACACACCCTATTCTCAGGTTTTGAATTATCAGATTAAACATTAGAGTACTCACACACACACACACACACAACACACACACACACACACACACACACACACACACACACACACCACACACACACACACACACACACACACACACACACACACACACACACACACACACACACAGTACTACCTTCTATGTACAGCCAGAGACGCTGGCTGTGCCACGACTTGAGAGGAGGTCCATCAAACACCTGATCGAGATCCAAATAAACCAGCTCTACGTTTCTCAGATCTTCAACTATCTAGAAAAAAATAAAATTAATCATTGCTAAAGGTTTTTATGGTAATTATTATTATCATTATTATTTTGCGAGTGATTTTAAGTGTGTGTATTTATTATTTGTGTCTGCAGAATCGAGCGATTAGCTCTTGGACCCCGCCTTTCTAACCAATCTATTTTCCTCTATTATGTCTACTACACATATTTCTCTCTAACACACACACACACACACACACACACACACACACACACACACACACACACACACACACACACACACACACACACAACACACACACACACACACACACACACACACACACACACATCCCCAGGCAGCAGCCCGTAACAGCTGTCTAACTACCAAGTACCAATTTACTGCTAGGTAAACAGATGCATCAGGGTGAAAGAATCTCTGCCTATTTGTGTCTGTGTGTGTGTTAAATAGATCAATACAATATCCACCATGTAGACTACTGTATCCTCACCACCAAGAGGACATATCTGCTTAGAACAAAAGCTTATCGCAGAGCTTTTAATTTTAATTTAATTAATTTAATTTTAATTTTAATTTTAATTTTAATTTTTAATTTTTAATTCCTCCCTGAACCAAATCATACCAGGAACGGTTCAGGGCTTGTAAAATACTAAAGAACTCGCTGAATATTAATCCAGACCACTTTTTTAAAACATCAAAAGCTTTTAGCTGGGAAGGAAAAGGAATTGCATCGAGGGATCATGATTTTATGTGTTTTTTTTAATTGGTCTTGTGTTGTAATGTCCTTTGTTTATGTCCTACCTTTCATGAAATATAGTTTTTAAATGTCTTTCTCTGAATCTTGTCTCTGTGGACCTTCCTTCACATATGTCTATAGACAGACTTCATCTTTGAATCTTCATCCTTAAAAGAGAGAGAGAGCTGACGCTTACCTGAAGGAGTGGGTGGGGGCGCACAGCCGGGGCGCTCACCATCAACAGGACTGGGCGGTGAGGGTGGTGATGGGCGGCGCTTTCCACAGCGCAAGCCTGTCAGTAGTCACTTGTGTAAATACGGGAGGCGGGAAGGTCACTTGTGTAAATACGGGAGGCGGGAAGGTCACTTGTGTAAACACAGGAGACGAGAAGGTCACTTGTGCAAACACAGGAGACGAGAAGGTCACTTGTGTAAACACAGGAGACGGGAAGGTCACTTGTGTAAACACAGGAGACGGGAAGGTCACTTGTGTAAACACAGGAGACGGGAAGGTCACTTGTGTAAACACAGGAGACGGGAAGGTCACTTGTGTAAACACAGGAGACGGGAAGGTCACTTGTGTAAACACGGGAGACAGGAAGGTCACTTGTGTAAACACAGTAGACAGGAAGGTCACTTGTGTAAACACAGTAGACAGGAAGGTCACTTATATAAACACAGAAGACAGGAAGGTCATGTAACAATCACCATTTTTCCTCACAGTAAGTAATTCAGCCATCATTCTCAGACTGCGTCCTCTTAAGGGCACACAAAACCTCCAATGACCTCGTTGTGATAGCGCAAAATTGTATCTACAATCAGCCAATTAGATTAGATTGCAGTGATACTACGAGATAAAAAAAATTGTACGAGTAGAAAACTTCTGGTGGCATTCAAAACCTGAGGAAACATACAACCGGTTTGAATGAACGTTTTGGTGTTTCAATACATTATCAAGGAAATACAGAAAGATGTATTAAGTGATTGAGACTAGTTACCCAACTATTTACCTGCTTCGAACAAGAATCTATAAGCATAATCATGGATTTAAGGAAGTGACATTGTTGTTGTTTAAGATTTGCTACCTGTTGTTTAACCCGTGCTACTTGGAACAAAAAGTTCCAAGTAGCACGGGTTATGGTGAGCCCGCAGGGGTGGAGGAAGTGACATGAAGGTGAGATGATTAAGTAGATATTAACTGGGTATTCATTCATACACTATTTTTATACAAGTCACAAATCTTACCAAAGTCATATAATCTATATAACCTTGGACTTTCATAAATATTTTCTAATTCACTACTTTTCATATCTGAGGATTTAATAATATTTCTTTCAGTAACTTATTTATAATCCATAACTTTGAATGAATTAGCCCAGTCCATTGAATGATTGCAATCTGATAAGTGAAGAAATATTATATAGTTCACGTTGATCTTTCTAAGGACTTGCAACGTGGTCATATAGATATCTTTGCAAGGATTCAATATCATTTTTACTTAGCACATTATCACCTTATCTTGAGATGATTTCGGAGCTTAGCGTCCCCGCGGCCCGGTCCTCGACCAGGCTCCTTTTGTTACACATCCCCAGAAAGCAGCCCGTAGCAGCTACCTATTTACTGCTAGGTGGACAAGGGCATCAGGATGAAAGAAATTCTGCTCATTTGTTTCCGCCTCCACCGGGGATCGAACCCGGAACCTCAGAACTACGAATCCTGAGCGCTGTCCACTCAGCTGTCAGGCCCCTGTGAGCTTAATATCGTCTGCAAATTTCATTATGTGGTTTGTAATAGTCTCATCTATGTCATTGATGTAGGCTATTGGCTAGTTTGATGGTGGTGAGGTGAATGATGATAACTATTGGAATGTGAAACGTAAACAATTATTAATTAATATTTATCTAGGCATTCTCAAGTCACAAGCGACTTGAGAATGGTCCAGGACGGACCGAAACGTCGTCGTCCCTTCACCTTCTAGTGTGTGGTCTAGTCAACATACTTCAGCCACGTTATTGTGACTCATCGCCTGCATAGGCTATTAATTTGTGAGCCCCTTGAGGGACTTTAAATAGACGAGGCTATACATAGCCTCAGCTACTCAATCCATGTATTTGATTATCTCAAAAAACTCGCTTGAACTTGGAGGGATGATGGCCAGCGTGGTGCGGGTCCCCCAGGGCCTGAGTGGAGGTGAGGTGGCAGTGTTGGGAGGTATGTTGCCGGGACGGGTAAGGAACGGGCTAAGGTTCCTTTATAAGGAACTTCAAAACGGCAGATGTTGGGCGGAGCGGCCGGGCGAGTTGACGTGGAGGCTAGGCACTCTTTTTATAATAATTAATTGCAAAATGGTGACAAAAGTGAGGCATTTGTCTCATAGTTTTCCAATTGATATGGAGATTGACAAAACTATTTTTAGATGTTTGGTGTGGGAGATAATAAGCAGTTAAACGTTTAGATGTTTGGTGTGGGAGATAATAAGCAGTTAAACGTTTAGATGTTTGGTGTGGGAGATAATAAGCAGTTAAACGGACCACACCATGTGAGGGTAAGAAACACGGTGAAATAGGAAGACTGAATGTGTACCATAAGTCAATGTCAATCTGATGTGTTACCTTTAGAAAGGAAATAATGCAGAGGAATAGTGTAAATGCGCTAGGACATTATTTTTGTAAAATACGTGTTAGCTACTTAATACATTTGCCAGAGTACACTGACATTCACGGGCTCACCATAGCCCGTGCTACTTGGAACTTCTTGTTCCAGGTAGTGAATCTTTAACAACAACAACATATACTGACATTGCCTTTATTTCACCTCACTTTTATTTTGTGCAATTGATGTTCTTTAGACAGATTTGTAATGTTGAAGGTTTTTAATGATGAACAATAAGCAAGTGTATGAGGTTTAAGATTAAGATTGAGCTACTGGGAACAAAAAGTTCCAAGTAGCACGGGCTATGGTGAGCCCGTAGTGGACTTACCTGGCACAGGAGCGGGGCAAGTAGCACGGACTATGGTGAGCCCGTAGTGGACTTACCTGGCACAGGAGCGGGGCAAGTAGCACGGGCTATGGTGAGCCCGTAGTGGACTTACCTGGCACAGGAGCGGGGCAAGTAGCACGGGCTATGGTGAGCCCGTAGTGGACTTACCTGGCACAGGAGCGGGGCAAGTAGCACGGGCTATGGTGAGCCCGTAGTGGACTTACCTGGCACAGGAGCGGGGCAAGAAGCACGGGCTATGGTGAGCCCGTAACTTACCTGGCACAGGAGCGGGGCAAGAAGCACGGGCTATGGTGAGCCCGTAACTTACCTGCCACAGGAGCGGGGCATGTTCTGCTCCCACATATAGTTCCATGAGCAGAGGAGACATATCCACTCTATAGCTGGTAAGTAGTATGGGCAAACTTTCATGTTAAATTTATTGCCCCATGGCTATATTCATGAGACCTTCCCTAGTAATGATAGGTTGTTGATGTTGGCCATTAAGGACAACAATAGATGTGACCAATGTACTGAAATTGAGAATAATATGAATATATTTTATTTCTGTAAGCAGAAAGTTGTTCTTATAAACTGGATTACAGACACTCTTAGAGCTCTATGTGGACCAAGCGTTAGAGTGGAGTTAATGAGGGTTTTTAATATTTCATATTGGCATAAAATGCACGAAATTTAAGTATACAATATTTGAGCTCCTGATGACATTTCTTGTGGGTGAATAAGCAGGCACTGGGAGTTACTGTGTGTGGATAGGCAGGCAGGAGGAGTTACTGTGTGTGGATAAGCAGGCACTGGGAGTTACTGTGTGTGGATAGGCAGGCACTGGGAGTTACTGTGTGTGGATAGGCAGGCACTGGGAGTTACTGTGTGTGGATAGGCAGGCACTGGGAGTTCCTGTGTGTGGATAAGTAGGCACTGGGAGTTCCTGTGTGTGGATAAGTAGGCACTGGGAGTTACTGTGTGTAGATAGGCAGGCACTGGGAGTTACTGTGTGTAGATAGGCAGGCACTGGGAGTTACTGTGTGTGGATAAGCAGGCAGGGGGAGTTACTGTGTGTGGATAGGCAGGCAGGGGGAGTTACTGTGTGTGTGGATAGGCAGACAGAAAGGTTACTCATTAGATTGCCCGGGTGACTAAGCTGACCTGCCTAGGGGACTAACTAACCTTACCTGTCTGGGAGACTAACTAACCTTACCTGCCTGGGGGTGAAGTTGATGCCGCAGGAGGTGTCGGTGAAGAAGATGTGTTTGGGGTCGGTGGCTGCCAGTGGAGAGTTTGGTTGATGATGGACGTGTTTAACAGGGAATACTTCGGGCACAAGTGGATCACCCAGTTATCCACTTGTGCCCGAAGTATTCCCTGTTAAACACGTCCATCATCAACCAAACTCTCCACTGGCAGCCACCGACCCCAAAACACCATCTTCTTCACCGACACCTCTGCGGCATCAACTTCACCCCCAGGCAGGAAGGTTAGTTAGTCTCCCAGACAGGTAAGGTTAGTTAGTCCCCTAGGCAGGTCAGCTTAGTCACCCGGGCAATCTAATGAGTAACCTTTCTGTCTGCCTATCCACACACACAGTAACTCCCCCTGCTGCCTATCCACACACACAGTAACTCCCCCTGCCTGCTTATCCACACACAGTAACTCCCAGTGCCTGCCTATCTACACACAGTAACTCCAGTGCTGCCTATCTACACACAGTACTCCCAGTGCCTACTTATCCACACACAGGAACTCCCAGTGCCTACTTATCCACACACAGGAACTCCCAGTGCCTGCCTATCACACACACAGTAACTCCCAGTGCCTGCCTATCCACACACAGTAACTCCAGTGCCTGCCTATCCACACACAGTAACTCCCAGTGCCTGCTTATCCAACACAGTAACTCCTCCTGCCTGCCTATCCACACACAGTAACTCCCAGCCTGCTTATTCACCCACAAGAAATGTCATCAGGAGCTCAAATATTGTATACTTAAATTCGTGCATTTTATGCCAATATGAAATATTAAAACCTCATCAATCCACTCTAACGCTTGGTCCACATAGAGCTCTAAGAGTGTCTGTAATCCAGTTATAAGAACAACTTTCTGCTTACAGAAATAAATATATTCATATTATTCTCAATTTCAGTACATTGGTCACATCTATTGTTGTCCTTAATGGCCAACATCAACAACCTATCATTATAGGGAAGGTCTCATGAATATAGCCATGGGGCAATAAATTTAACATGAAAGTTTGCCCATACTACTTACCAGCTATAGAGTGGATATGTCTCCTCTGCTCATGGAACTATATGTGGGAGCAGAACATGCCCCGCTCCTGTGGCAGGTAAGTTACGGGCTCACCATAGCCGTGCTTCTTGCCCGCTCCTGTGCCAGGTAAGTTACGGGCTCACCATAGCCCGTGCTTCTTGCCCCGCTCCTGTGCCAGGTAAGTCCACTACGGCTCACCATAGCCCGTGCTACTTGCCCCGCTCCTGTGCCAGGTAAGTCCACTACGGGCTCACCATAGCCCGTGCTACTTGCCCCGCTCCTGTGCCAGGTAAGTCCACTACGGGTCACCATAGCCCGTGCTACTTGCCCCGCTCCTGTGCCAGGTAAGTCCACTACGGGCTCACCATAGTCCGTGCTACTTGCCCCGCTCCTGTGCCAGGTAAGTCCACTACGGGCTCACCATAGCCCGTGCTACTTGGAACTTTTTGTTCCCAGTAGCTCAATCTTAATCTTAAACCTCATACACTTGCTTATTGTTCATCATTAAAAAACCTTAACATTACAAATCTGTCTAAAGAACATCAATTGCACAAAAATAAAGTGAGGTGAAATAAAGGCAATGTCAGTATATGTTGTTGTTGTTAAAGATTCACTACCTGGAACAAGAAGTTCCAAGTAGCACGGGCTATGGTGAGCCCGTGAATGTCAGTGTACTCTGGCAAATGTATAAGTAGCTAACACGTATTTTACAAAAATAATGTCCTAGCGCATTACACTATTCCTCTGCATATTTCCTTTCTAAAGGTAACACATCAGATTGACATTGACTTATGGTACACATTCAGTCTTCCTATTTCACCGTGTTTCTTACCCTCACATGGTGTGGTCCGTTTAACTGCTTATTATCTCCCACACCAAACATCTAAACGTTTAACTGCTTATTATCTCCCACACCAAACATCTAAACGTTTTAACTGCTTATTATCTCCCACACCAAACATCTAAAAATAGTTTTGTCAATCTCCATATCAATTGGAAAACTATGAGACAAATGCCTCACTTTTGTCACCATTTGCAATTAATTATTATAAAAAAGAGTGCCTAGCCTCCACGTCAACTCGCCCGGCCGCTCCGCCCAACATCTGCCGTTTTGAAGTTCCTTATAAAGGAACCTAGCCGTTCCTTACCCGTCCCGGCAACATACCTCCCAACACTGCCACCTCACCTCCACTCAGGCCTGGGGGGACCCGCACCACGCTGGCCATCATCCCTCCAAGTTCAAGCGAGTTTTTGAGATAATCAAATACATGGATTGAGTAGCTGAGGCTATGTATAGCCTCGTCTATTTAAAGTCCCTCAAGGGGCTCACAAATTAATAGCCTATGCAGGCGATGAGTCACAATAACGTGCTGAAGTATGTTGACTAGACCACACACTAGAAGGTGAAGGGACGACGACGTTTCGGTCCGTCCTGGACCATTCTCAAGTCGCTTGTGACTTGAGAATGCCTAGATAAATATTAATTAATAATTGTTTACGTTTCACATTCCAATAGTTATCATCATTCACCTCACCACCATCAAACTAGCCAATAGCCTACATCAATGACATAGATGAGACTATTACAAACCACATAATGAAATTTGCAGACGATATTAAGCTCACAGGGGCCTGACAGCTGAGTGGACAGCGCTCAGGATTCGTAGTTCTGAGGTCCGGGTTCGATCCCCGGTGGAGGCGGAAACAAATGAGCAGAATTTCTTTCATCCTGATGCCCTTGTCCACCTAGCAGTAAATAGGTAGCTGCTACGGGCTGCTTTCTGGGGATGTGTAACAAAAGGAGCCTGGTCGAGGACCGGGCCGCGGGGACGCTAAGCTCCGAAATCATCTCAAGATAAGGTGATAATGTGCTAAGTAAAAAATGATATTGAATCCTTGCAAAATATCTATATGACCACGTTGCAAGTCCTTAGAAAGATCAACGTGAACTATAATATTTCTTCACTTATCAGATTGCAATCATTCAATGGACTGGGCTAATTCATTCAAAGTTATGGATTATAAATAAGTTACTGAAAGAAATATATTAAATCCTCAGATATGAAAAGTAGTGAATTAGAAAATATTTATGAAAGTCCAAGGTTATATAGATTATATGACTTTGGTAAGATTTGTGACTTGTATAAAAATAGTGTATGAATGAATACCCAGTTAATATATACTTAATCATCTCACCTTCATGTCACTCCTCCCACCCTGCGGGCTCACCATAACCCGTGCTACTTGGAACTTTTGTTCCAAGTAGCACGGGTTAAACAACAGGTAGCAAATCTTAAACAAAACAATGTCAATGTCCTTAAATCCATGATTATGCTTATAGATTCTTGTTCGAAGCAGGTAAATAGTTGGGTAACTAGTCTCAATCACTTAATACATCTTTCTGTATTTCCTTGATAATGTATTGAAACACCAAAACGTTCATTCAAACCGGTTGTATGTTTCCTCAGGTTTTGAATGCCACCAGAAGTTTTCTACTCGTACAATTTTTTTATCTCGTAGTATCACTGCAATCTAATCTAATTGGCTGATTGTAGATACATTTTGCGCTATCACAACGAGGTCATGGAGGTTTTGTGTGCCCTTAAGAGGACGCAGTCTGAGAATGATGGCTGAATTACTTACTGTGAGGAAAAATGGTGATGTTACATGACCTTCTGTCTTCTGTGTTTATAAAGTGACCTTCCTGTCTACTGTGTTTACACAAGTGACTTCCTGTCTACTGTGTTTACACAAGTGACCTTCCTGTCTCCCGTGTTACACAAGTGACCTTCCCGTCTCCTGTGTTTACACAAGTGACCTTCCCGTCTCCTGTGTTTACACAAGTGACCTTCCCGTCTCCTGTGTTTACACAAGTGACCTTCCCGTCTCCTGTGTTTACACAAGTGACCTTCCGTCTCCTGTGTTTACACAAGTGACCTTCTCGTCTCCTGTGTTTGCACAAGTGACCTTCTCGTCTCCTGTGTTTACACAAGTGACCTTCCCGCCTCCCGTATTTACACAAGTGACCTTCCCGCCTCCCGTATTTACAAAGTGACTACTGACAGGCTTGCGCTGTGGAAAGCGCCGCCCATCACCACCTCACCGCCCAGTCTGTTGATGGTGAGCGCCCCGGCTGTGCGCCCCACCCACTCCTTCAGGTAAGCGTCAGCTCTCTCTCTTTTTAAGGATGAAGATTCAAAGATGAAGTCTGTCTATAGACATATGTGAAGAAGGTCCACAGAGACAAGATTCAGAGAAAGACATTTAAAAACTATATTTCATGAAAGGTAGGACATAAACAAAGGACATTACAACACAAGACCAATTAAAAAAAAAACACANCCACTCCTGTGCCAGGTAAGTACACTGTAGGCTCTCCTGTGTCAGGTAAGTACACTGCGGGCACTCCTGTGTCAGGTAAGTACACTGTAGGCTCTCCTGTGTCAGGTAAGTACACTGCGGGCACTCCTGTGTCAGGTAAGTACACTGTAGGCTCTCCTGTGCCAGGTAAGTACACTGCGGGCACTCCTGTGTCAGGTAAGTACACTGCGGGCACTCCTGTGTCAGGTAAGTACACTGCGGGCACTCCTGTGTCAGGTAAGTACACTGCGGGCTCTCCTGTGTCAGGTAAGTACACTGCGGGCACTCCTGTGTCAGGTAAGTACACTGCGAGCACTCCTGTGTCAGGTAAGTACACTGCGGGCACTCCTGTGTCAGGTAAGTACACTGCGAGCACTCCTGTGTCAGGTAAGTACACTGTAGGCTCTCCTGTGCCAGGTAAGTACACTGCGGGCTCTCCTGTGCCAGGTAAGTACACTGCGGGCTCTCCTGTGCCAGGTAAGTACACTGCGGGCTCTCCTGTGCCAGGTAAGTACACTGCGGGCTCTCCTGTGCCAGGTAAGTACACTGCGGGCACTCCTGTGCCAGGTAAGTACACTGCGGGCTCTCCTGTGCCAGGTAAGTACACTGCGGGCTCTCCTGTGCCAGGTAAGTACACTGCGGGCTCTCCTGTGCCAGGTAAGTACACTGCGGGCTCTCCTGTGCCAGGTAAGTACACTGCGAGCACTCCTGTGCCAGGTAAGTACACTGTAGGCTCTCCTGTGCCAGGTAAGCATATTGCGGGCTCTCCTGTGCCAGGTAAGCATACTGCGGGCTCTCCTGTGCCAGGTAAGCATACTGCGGGCTCTCCTGTGCCAGGTAAGCATACTGCGGGCTCTCCTGTGCCAGGTAAGCATACTGCGGGCTCTCCTGTGCCAGGTAAGCATACTGCGGGCTCTCCTGTGCCAGGTAAGCATACTGCGGGCTCTCCTGTGCCAGGTAAGCATACTGCGGGCTCTCCTGTGCCAGGTAAGCATACTGCGGGCTCTCCTGTGCCAGGTAAGCATATTGCGGGCTCTCCTGTGCCAGGTAAGTACACTGTAGGCTCTCCTGTGCCAGGTAAGCATACTGCGGGCTCTCCTTGCCAGGTAAGCATACTCCGGGCTCTCCTGTGCCAGGTAAGCATACTGCGGGCTCTCCTTGCCAGGTAAGCATACTCCGGTCTCTCCTGTGCCAGGTAAGCATATTGCGGGCTCTCCTGTGCCAGGTAAGTACACTGTAGGCTCTCCTTGCCAGGTAAGCATGCTCCGGGCTCTCCTGTGCCAGGTAAGCATACTGCGGGCTCTCCTGTGCCAGGTAAGTACACTGTAGGCTCTCCTGTGCCAGGTAAGCATACTGCGGGCTCTCCTGTGCCAGGTAAGCATACTGCGGGCTCTCCTGTGCCAGGTAAGCATACTGCGGGCTCTCCTGTGCCAGGTAAGTACACTGCGGCTCTCCTGTGCCAGGTAAGTACACTGTAGGCTCTCCTGTGCCAGGTAAGTACACTGCGGGCTCTCCTGTGCCAGGTAAGTACACTGTAGGCTCTCCTGTGCCAGGTAAGTACACTGCGGGCTCTCCTGTGTCAGGTAAGCATACTGCGGGCTCTCCTGTGCCAGGTAAGTACACTGTAGGCTCTCCTGTGCCAGGTAAGCATACTGCGGGCTCTCCTGTGCCAGGTAAGTACACTGTAGGCTCTCCTGTGCCAGGTAAGCATACTGCGGGCTCTCCTGTGCCAGGTAAGCATACTGCGGGCTCTCCTGTGCCAGGTAAACATACTGCGGGCTCTCCTGGTTGATGGGGTTCTGGGAGTTGCTCTACTCCCCAAGCCCGGCCCGAGGCCAGACTTGACTTGTGAGAGTTTGGTCCACCAGGCTGTTGCTTGGAGCGACCCGCAGGCCCACATACCCACCACAGCCTGGTTGGTCCGGCACTCCTTGAAGGAAAGAATCTAGTTTCCTCTTAAAGAGGAAACTGTGTTTTCACATAAACTGGCACAGGAAACTGCATTTCCTGTGCCAGATAAGCATACTGCGGGCTTTCCTGTGCCAGATAAGTACACTGTAGGCTCTCCTGTGCCAGGTAAGCACACTGCGGCTCTCCTGTGCCAGGTAAGCACACTGCGGGCTCTCCTGTGCCAGGTAAGTACACTGCGGGCTCTCCTGTGCCAGGTAAGTACACTGCGGGCTCTCCTGTGCCAGGTAAGTACACTGCGGGCTCTCCTGTACCAGATAAGCACACTGCGGATCTCCTGTGCCAGATAAGTACACTGTAGGCTCTCCTGTGCCAGGTAAGCATACTGTGGGCTGTCCTGTGCCAGGTAAGTACACTGTGGGCTGTCCTGTGCCAGGTAAGTACACTGTGGGCTCTCCTGTGCCAGGTAAGTACACTGCGGGCTCTCCTGTGCCAGGTAAGTACACTGTGGGCTGTCCTGTGCCAGGTAAGTACACTGCGGGCTCTCCTGTGCCAGGTAAGTACACTGTGGGCTCTCCTGTGCCATGTAAGTACACTGTGGGCTCTCCTGTGCCAGGTAAGTACACTGTGGGCTCTCCTGTGCAAGTTAAGTACACTGCAGGTTCTCCTGTACCAGGTAAGTACACTGCGGGCTCTCCTGTGCCACTTCGAACTCACCATAGCCCGTGCTACTTTTAACTTTTTGTTCCGAGTAGGTGAACCTTAAACAAGGACAACAATTAGGCTGGGATTGTTCGCACCTGTATTTACCCTAACGTGAGTAGTTAACTATGTTGCATTTTTTAGAAAAGTTACTTAGATCAACGTCTCATGATTGATGACGTTCTTTTTTCATTGTGCATTG
>WNGS01169217.1:21611273-21628031 GCA_020271785.1 Procambarus virginalis
TGATATTCTTGACCCAGGTTTTGAGATAGCCGTTGGCACCGGTGCTATTCTTAGCCTGTTGAAGAGCTGCTGCACACTGATACTCTTAACCAGTTTGAGAGGCCGTTCTTCACCGTGCTATCTACACCTGTTGAGAGCTGCTTAACCTGATATCCTTAACAGTGAGAGCCCGCTCAATGCTATAGTCACCTGTGAGCGGCTTCACCTGATATCTAACCGCTGAGAGCCGGTCACCCCTCGACCACATCGTAACCGTCCTGAGAGCTGCGTTCACCCTGGATAAGCACTTTACCAGTGTGCCAGAGCCCGTTTCATCCTGCTATCTTGAACCTGTTGAGGAGCATGCTTTACCTAGCTATCTTTTACCATACATTTACTCACCTGGATATGCTACCACAGCAAATTACTCCTCTGATATCCTACCAGTACAGTACTCACCTGAGATCGTACCATACAGTTACTCAACCTGATATCTTCCCATACATTTACTCACCTGATGTGTACGTACCCATATTATTACTCACTGCTCTATCATAATTCAATGTACTTCTGCACCTGGATATGCTTACTATACCACCCTGAAGACTGATATTCTTACAACACAACATTACTTACCTGATATCTCACCACACACATTACTCATGTGTAATGCTTACCATAGCAGTTATGACCGGATATCTTACCATACTCCTTACCCACTTAGATCGGGACCACACAGTACTCACCTGATGGGTCTTACCACGGTGGGTTGCGTGTGCGGGCGATACGGTGGCTGCTTAGGAGCCACACATACTCACCGATATCTTACCACACATTACTAACCTATATCTTACCACATATCACCTGATATCTTACCACATATACTCACTGATTATCTTAACCACACATTTATCACAATGAATCTTACCACCACACCTATCACCTGATATCTTAACCACAACATAATTCACCTGATCTCTTACCACACACATTATCACCTGATATTCTTACCACAACAGTCACGCACCTGATATCTTACCCAACATATACTCACCTGAGATCTTACCACCACACATTACTCACCTTATATCTTACCACCACAAACATTACGTCAACTGATATCGTACACCACACATATACTTCACTGATATGATATCTTACCCACAACCACCCCATTACTCACGTGATATCTCACACACATTTACTCACCTGATATCTTACCACAAATTAGCACCTGATATCTTACACCAAACATTTACTCACCTGATATCTTACCACACCATTATCACCTGATATCTTACACCACACATTATCACAGTGATATCTTACCACACATTACTCACCTTATATCTTACCACACATTACTCACCTGAGATCGTACCACCACAGTACTCACCGGAGAAATCTTTTGACCAACCAACATTACTCACCTGCTATCTTACCACACATTACTCACCTGAATCTTACCATACATACTACCTGTAATTTCTTACCACACATTACTCACCTTATATCTTACAATACATTATCTGGTCCTAAAGGCATCACATCCTACAATTATGTTATCTTCTTGAGGTTATTTGAGATGATTTCGGGCCTATGCGGCCTGCGGCCAAGTCCTCGACCAGGCCTCCTTTTGTTACGCCCCCCCCAATAGGAAGCAGCCGTAGCAGCTGTATAACTCCCTGGTACCTATTTACTGCTAGGTGAAGAGGGACATCAGGGGAAAGAAATCTGCCATTTGTTTCCGCCTCCCACCGGGGATCGAACTCGGAACCTTAAGACTACGATATCCGAAAGCGCTGTCCACTCTCAGCTGTCAGGACACCTGGTGTATTCCGGGTTTTATTATTTTATTTCATAATACGTCCTAGCAATAACGGTTAGTCCTAACATGAACAACAGGTACGAACAACAGGTACGAACAACAGGTACGAACAACAGGTACGAACAACAGGTACGAACAACAGGTACGATCAACAGGTATGATCAACAGGTATGAACAACAGGTACGAACAACAGGTATGAACAACAGGTACGAACAACAGGTACGAACAACAGGTACGAACAACAGGTACGAACAACAGGTATGAACAACAGGTACGAACAACAGGTACGAACAACAGGTATGAACAACAGGTATGAACAACAGGTATGAACAACAGGTACGAACAACAGGTACGAACAACAGGTATGAACAACAGGTACGAACAACAGGTACGAACAACAGGTACGAACAACAGGTACGAACAACAGGTACGAACAACAGGTACGAACAACAGGTACGAACAACAGGTACGAACAACAGGTACGAACAACAGGTACGAACAACAGGTACGAACAACAGGTACGAACAACAGGTACGATCAACAGGTATGAACAACAGGTATGAACAACAGGTACGAACAACAGGTATGAACAACAGGTACGAACAACAGGTACGATCAACAGGTACGATCAACAGGTACGATCAACAGGTACGATCAACAGGTACGAACAACAGGTACGATCAACAGGTACGATCAACAGGTACGAACAACAGGTACGAACAACAGGTATGAACAACAGGTATGAACAACAGTAGAACAACAGGAGAACAGGTATTGACACACAGGTAGGAACAACAGGTACGATCAACAGGTACGATCAACAGGTATGAACAACAGGTATGAACAACAGGTATGAACAACAGGTACGAACAACAGGTATGAACAACAGGTACGATCAACAGGTATGAACAACAGGTATGAACAACAGGTACGATCAACAGGTATGAACAACAGGTACGAAAACAACAGGTATAACAAACGGTATGACAACAGGTACGAACCAACAGGGTACGAACAACACAGGTACGAACAACAGGTTACGACAAACAAGGTAACAGACAACAGGTACGAAAACAACAGGTGAAGATCCCGAAAATTCGTCTTAAGGGTTTAGGAAATTTCGTTTTTTACCGGAAATTATCGGTACCGTATATAGTATTGGATTTATCCGGACGGAATATAGGCAGAAGTAGTCGTAGCGGGTGGGATACTTTCATTAGTCTTTCTGCCTGTGAGGTGCTGTTACGCCGTCACAAAACCTGTTAGTCTGTTGTTTCCTGTGTGGAGGATGTCACATGTCTATGTGGCGACTGTTTGGTGGCTGTAACACTGTCGGATGCAGGTTGGACTATGGTGGCTGTCACCTGTGTGTGACGGCTGGCTTGGTGGCTGTTACCTGTCTATGTGACGGCTGGCTTTGTGGCTGTCACCTGTGTGTGTGACGGCTGGCTTGGTGGCTGTCACCTGTGTGGTGACGGCTGGCTTGGTGGCTGTCACCTGTCTGTATGACGGTTGGCTTGGTGGCTGTCACCTGTCTGTATGACGGTTGGCTTGGTGGCTGTCACCTGTCTGTCAGACAGTTAAGGTTAAAAGCTTCAGCATGAACCTCTCAAGCTAAAAGTTTGACATATCTGCTTTAATTACTAGATAAGTAAAACATATATTTCATTCTTTTATTACCTAACTTGAATCTACTTATCTTTAGAAGAAATGACGTTTCTGTATCACGAAAGACGGTGTATAGGTACCAGAAGTCACATATAGACAAATTACAGACACTTATAAACACGTACAGACAATATTAAGCGGCTTACAGACACATATAAGCGGGTTACAGACACATATAAGCGGGTTACAGACACATATAAGCGGATTACAGACACATATAAGCGGGTTACAGACATATAACAGGTTACAGACATGAATAAACAATTTACAGACAAATATAAATGGGTTACAGACAATCATGAAAGGGTTACAGATCTGTTTAACAGGTGAAACCTCGTAAAACAAAGTTACAGTCACGTAATAACGGTTTACAGACAAACCGATGACAGTGTTACAGATATTTATGAAATGCCACAACTGCTTATATATAAGTTACAGCCACGTATAAAGGGCTTACAACACTATATGGGAGAGGTTACACATATGATAACAGATCACAACCACGTATAGAGTTATAACGGGGAAAGCGAGTTCTTAAACACGCATTAGGGATATAAACAATAGAAACAGAAAGAGGTACAGACATGTTTGAAAAGGTGGAAACATTTTGGGTCTAGCACTTTTTCCCAATTATCATTAATATCATAATTCTAATAAATTTAAATTTCTGGTTAGTTATACTGATGCACTTCTATTGCCATTCTCACACTAATTTATTGAACAGTTTTGTCCAATAACGAATGCAACTTAATTATTAAAAAACAGTATTGGCCAAACTCGGTTATGGCGGGAGGGGGTGAGAGGCGACGGGCCGGCTCAGACGCGCGTTGAGGGCCGGAGGGTTGAGGACCCGTCGATCCTGTCCACCAGACCATGGGGCTTCAGCCAGGAACATGGAACATATTATTTCGACCAAAACCTCCGCGGCCGAGTGAGACAAGAAGGGTAGTATTTAGGAATTATTTATAATATTAGTAGTATTTTTGTTTATGATTAAGTATCAGGGGTGGTAAACACAGTTCTTCAGTTTGAACATGCGTCAAATTTGAAGTGTTTTGACAGGAAGCGTCAATTCTGCTGTGCTTTAAATCTCTCTAAAGCACCGAAATAGTAACGTTTGTGTTGTGATTAAAAAACTGCGCGATCCATTAAGTGTTGAGCACAGAAATCATTATATAAACTCTTCAATTCGTCAGTAATTTATTAGAGAATCTATGTGGGACATTTACTATACTGATATACAGTAAACATTCACCACATTATAATACACATTTCTGAACAAAAACAAAATATAACAAGATGATATATATATTATATAGTATATAATTTATAGATATATATATATAGTATATATATCTATATATATATCTTAGATATATGATATTATATATATATAATATTAGGCCTAGTTATACTTTTACAGATACGTTCATTATCAAAGAAAATTTTTCCCAATAGGCCTAGTTCGTGTTTCTGTAAAAAAAATTCTTTAAATGTTTAATGGGATTTTGTTCCAGCAAATTTGAATATATTATTACTGGATTTTGTAACAATAATTACGATTGCTGTTTATGTTTATTTTGTACTATTGATGATTTTTTTGTTTTCATTGGTTTATGATAATGCAAGGTGCAAAATTTGTTCTGAATTTTTGAGATTTTATTTATGTTGAAAAGAAAGCCTAATGTATTTTCATTATTTTAGCGTGGAATTCTGGCAACAACGTTGTTTTGTTTTGAACGTCTAGGGAGTGTCAGTACCTCTAGGGTGTGTTCAGTACCTCTAGGTTGTGTTCAGTAACTCTAGGCTGTGTTCAGTACCTCTAGGAAGTGTTCAGTACCTCTAGGCATTGTTCAGTACCTCTAGGCAGTGCTCAGTACCTCTAGGCAGTGTTCAGTACCTCTAGGGAGTGTTCGACCTCTAGGGAGTGTTCAGTACATCTAGGTGTGTTCAGTACCTCTGGTCTGTGTTCGTACCTCTGGTTGTGTTCAGTACCTCTAGGTTGTGTTCAGTAACTCTAGGCTGTGTTCAGTACCTCTAGGCAGTGTTCAGTCCCTCTAGGCAGTGTTCAGTACCTCTAGGCATTGTTCAGTACCTCTAGGCAGTGCTCAGTACCTCTAGGCAGTGTTCCATACCTTTAGGGAGTAGTTCAGTACCTCTAGTCTGTGTTCAGTACCTCTAGGGAATGTTCAGTACCTCTAGGCAGTGTCAGATAACCTCAAGGAGTGTTCAGTAACTCTGGGCAGTGTCAGTTACCTTAAGGCAGTGTTCAGTACTCTAGGCAGTGTTAAGTACCTCTAGGCTGTGTTCAATACCTCTAGGCTGTGTTCAGTACCTCTAGGTTATGTTCAGTACCTCTAGGTTGTGTTCAGTAACTCTAGGCTGTGTTCAGTACCTCTAGGAAGTGTTCAGTACCTCTAGGGAAGGGTGTGTTCAGTACCTCTAGGCAGTGTTCAGTACCTCTAGGAGTGTTCAGTACCTCTAGACAGTGTTCAGTACCTCTAGGCTGTGTTCAGTACCTCTAGGCAGTGTTCAGTACCTCTAGGCAGTGTTCATACCCTAGGCAGTGTTCAGTACCTCTAGGCAGTGTTCAGTACCTCTAGGAGTGTTCAGTACCTCTAGGCTGTGTTCAGTATCTCTAGGTTGTTCAGTACCTCTAGGCAGTGTTCAGTACCTCTAGGTTGTGTTCAGTACCTCTAGGCTGTGTTCAGTACCTCTAGGCTGTGTTCAGTACCTCTAGGCTGTGTTCAGTACCTCTAGGCAGTGTTCAGTACCTCTAGGGAGTGTTCCATACTTCTAGGGAGTGTTCAGAACCTCTAGGGAGTGTTTAGTACCTCTAGGGAATGTTCAGTACCTCTAGGCAGTGTTCAGTACCTCTAAGGAGTGTTCAGTACCTCTAGGGAGTGTTCAGTACCTCTAGGCAGTGTTCAGTATCTCTAGGGAGTGCTCAGAACCTCTAGGGAGTGTTCAGTACCTCTAGGCAGTGTTCCATACCTCTAGGCAGTGTTCAGTACCTCTAGGGAGTGTTCAGTACCACTAGGGAGTGTTCAGTACCTCTAGGGAAGTGTTCAGTACCTCTAGGCAGTGTTCCATACCTCAAGGGAGTGTTCAGTACCTCTAGGGAGTGTTCAGTACCTCTAGGCAGTGTTCAGTATCTTTAGGGAGTGTTCAGTATCTCTAGGGAGTGTTCAGTACCTCTAGGCAGTGTTCCATACCTCTAGGCAGTGTTCCATACCTCTAGGGAGTGTTCAGTACCTCTCGGGAGTGTTCAGTACCTCTAGGCAGTGTTCAGTACCTCTAGGGAGTGTTCAGTACCTCTAGGGAGTCTTCAGTACCTCTAGGCAGTGTTCAGTACCTCTAGGTTGTGTTCAGTACCTCTAGGGAGTGTTCAGTACCTCTAGGCAGTGTTCAGTACCTCTAGGGAGTGTTCAGTACCTCTAGGCAGTGTTCAGTACCTCTAGGTAGTGTTCAGTACCTCTAGGGAGTGTTCAGTACCTCTAGGGAGTCTTCAGTACCTCTAGGCAGTGTTCAGTACCTCTAGGTTGTGTTCAGTATACCTCTAGGGAGTGTTCAGTACCTCTAGGTAGTGTTCAGTACCTCTAGGCAGTGTTCAGTACCTCTAGGTAGTGTTCAGTACCTCTAGGTAGTGTTCAGTACCTCTAGGCAGTGTTCAGTACCTCTAGGCAGTGTTCAGTACCTCTAGGCAGTGTTCAGTACCTCTAGGCAGTGTTCAGTACCTCTAGGGTGTGTTCAGTATACGTATCATATCCTGGCCACATATACAACCATCATACCTGGCAGCATACTCGCCAGTTATATCCTTGCTATATATCATCCTGTCATATCCTGATCATATATCCGCGTTATATCCTGGCCACATATCCGCCAAATATCTACCTGTTATAACATTGCCACATATCCACATATCATATCTTGGCCACATATTATCCTGTCATATATTTATTTATTTACTTTATTTATATGTATACAAGAAGGTACATTGGTTTTGTGGGAGTACATAACATGGTGTTTACATTCTTATAAAGCCACTAGTACGCGCAGCGTTTCGGGCAGGTCCTTAATCTAACAGATAATATTAAGTAGGTAAATTCTAGCAAAATTTATAAAATATTAACAGGTACATTGAAGAAAATTTGAGAGAGATTAGTAGGTATATTAAAGCATATTGATAATTGACTGATAATTTGACAAAGATTATTAGGCACAGTAAAGCTTATTGATAACGTATATAAGATGACAGCAATGATCACAATGGTAAAGTTGAATGGCTTAGGTATATATATATATATATATATATATATATATATATATATATATATATATATATATATATATATATACTAGGCAGAGGTACTGCCTAGAGTTTTCAGTTGTGTCTAGTCCTGGGGACCATTCAGGCTTGTCTGCATATATATATATATATATATATATATATATATATATATATATATATATATATATATATATATATATTGGGGGATTGGACAGCACTAGATACAGTGCGAGTTTCAAGCACAAAGTAGGAAACTTTGAAGATGAAATTAGATACTTTTGTTTTTGTTTCTGAATGACGCAAAAGTTGGACAGCTTTTCAATTCATTAGGGAGTGAGTTCCATAGACTGGGCCCCTTTATTTGCATAGAGTGTTTACACAGATTAAGTTTGACTCTGGGGATATCAAAGAGATATTTATTTCTGGTGTGGTGATAATGGGTCCTATTACATCTGTCCAGGAAGAGTTTCAGAGCAGGATTTGCATTTAAGAACAGAGTTTTGTAAATGTAATTGACACAAGAGAATTTGTGGAGTGAGATTATGCTTAGCATGTTTAGGGAGTTAAACAAGGGGGCTGAGTGTTTTCTGAAAGCAGAGTTGATATTGTTCTGATAGCCGATTTTTGCTGGGTGATGATGGGCTTGAGGTGGTTTGCAGTGGTTGAACCCCATGCACAGATACCATAGTTAAGATAGGGATAGATTAGTGCATAATATAGTGAGAGGAGAGCAGAGTTAGGTATATAATATCTGATTTTAGAAAGTATAGCAACTATTTTAGAGACTTTCTTAGTTATGTGTTGTATGTGGGTGCTGAAGTTGAGTCTCTTGTCTATGTATAGGCCAAGAAACTTTCCATCATTTTTATTGCTAATCTTAACATTATCTATCTATAGCTGAACTGTATTTGTTGATTTGCTTCCAAATAAGATATAGTAAGTCTTTTTTATGTTTAGTGTGAGTTGGTTGACAGCCTTAAGTCGACTTTTTTAATTCATGTTTTACAACATTAATTATTACTTCTATATATTCTATATATATAAATAATACTATTCTATATAATATATTAGTATATAATATATATATACTTCTCATATCCTGGCCACATATCCATCTTCGATATCCTGGCCACATATCCATCTTCCATATCCTGGTCACATATTCACTTTTCATATGCTGCCCAC
Organism: Procambarus virginalis; assembly: GCA_020271785.1. Classification (NCBI taxonomy): domain Eukaryota; kingdom Metazoa; phylum Arthropoda; class Malacostraca; order Decapoda; family Cambaridae; genus Procambarus; species Procambarus virginalis. The sequence continues at coordinate 21,620,229 of WNGS01169217.1, forward strand.
ATATCCACGTATCATATCCTGGTCACATATCCACGTATCATATCCTGGCCACATATCCACGTATCATATCCTGCCCACATATCCACGTATCATATCCTGGCCACATATCCACGTATCATATCCTGGCCACATATCCACGTATCATATCCTGCCCACATATCCACGTATCATATCCTGGCCACATATCCACGTATCATATCCTGGCCACATATCCACGTATCATATCTTGACCACGTATTCATTTGCCATATCCTGGCCATATATTCACCTACCTTATCCTGGCCACATATACACCTGTCTTATCTTGGCCACATATGTATACCAATCATATCTTGGCCACATTTGCTTCATTCCTCCTGTTTGCTTGGCATTAAAAACGGTTTTTTCTTCGTTGATCGGAAACGTTTTCCTGAAGTTTTAAAGCCAACGTTTCGTGTGATGGTCGGCAGAGTAGGATGACACTCTTATCCTGTGTCAGGATTGTCATGCCTTAAAGGGGAGTATATAATTGTGTTAAGTTGTCTCTTGACACCTTTTCTCCTTCATTCACTAATTCGGTTTACCTGGTCGCTTTACTCACCTGTTCGCCTAATTCATCTGTCTGCTTTATTCACGTGTCTGTCTCACTCACCTGTCCGCCTGTCACTCACCTGTCCTGTCTCCTTGACAGATCCGGAAGCCGCTGATGGAACGGAAACGACGGGAGAGAATTAACACGAGCCTGAATGACCTGGCCTCTCTCCTGGCCGAGGCCCACCTGGTCAAGGGCGAGGCTGGCAAGCCCACCAAGCTGGAGAAGGCTGACATACTTGAGCTTACCGTCAAGCATCTCCTTAGACTCAAGAGCCGGGCGAGTGGGACGTCCAAGGGCACGGCTGCTCCTCCAAGCAAGCTCCTGGGGGTCGAAGATTCACAAAATGGAGGTTCCTCAGTACGCGTCTTGTTCCAGGGCGCCACTGTGCCGCAAAGTGTCAATATACTAGAAGGAAAGAATAGCCCAACTGGAAGCGTTGTCCCGCAAGAGTGTGCCATTCCACAGGGGAGTGCTGTGACACAGGAAGACACAGCTACACAAAGGAATATTGCGGAACAGGAGAAGGCTGTGTCACAAGGAGGTTCAGCTGCACAGAATAACACCAATGTGCAAGGGGACACTCTGCAACAGGGGCGTATAATTGTACAAACATACGGTGTTGCACAGAGGGGTACTTCATCTCCAGAAACTCCCACCACTGTTAAGACATTCCAGGCATCCCAAGACGACCGGCCCAATCTGAAGGCTCCTCATGGCAAGACCCCAACCGCTCGCAGCGCTGACAGCGAGGAAAACTATAGACTTGGCTTTAAGAAATGTATTAGCACCATTGACAGCGCCATGAAGCAATACCTGGAGCACGAACATGACAACATCCGACCAAGACTTCTGCAGCATCTCCACAGCTTCCTTAAGCTGGTCGAGAACAAGAATTCCTCCACACATGTGTCACGTGAGGCGCCCAGCACCAGTCCATCTGGTGTGCCAAGTTCTCCCCAGGAAGAGCAGTCCTTCGCCGACCCAGCAGTGCCTACAAGCAAAGCTACAAGCTCAAGCCAATGTACAACGTCCACCTCTCCTCAAGTACCCGGCTTAACTCTCGTTCCAACTCGTCTTCCTAGTGGCAGTTTAGCTTTTGTGATTCAGGGCGTCCTGGACCCTTCCTTGCTGTTTGAGACTGCTGAAGACAGCTTGGGAAATAACTCCAAGACACTGGCGACAGTCAATATAAGAAATGTGAAGGCTGAAACGTGCCCTTCCAGTATACCTGCCACAATCACCATGTCTTCCGGAATCACGACGATGAGAACGGCCGCCTCAACGACCAAAATTGAGCCCGCGAACGTCAAAAGTGAAGGAAACAAATGTGAGATTAAAAACGACATTTCAAAACAAACTTCAACATTAGAAGAGTTTGCACCTACTGAGGTATATGCTAAACCTATTTCAAATTTGGAAGTAATTAGTTTAGCACCTAGGGCACCTGGAGCATCATCTAGTGCAGTTGGAACAACACCTGGTGCTGCTGGAACAACACCTAGTGCTGCTGGAACCCCTAGTGCTGCTGGAACCCCTAGTGCTGCTGGAATCACACCTAGAGTAGCTGGAACAACACCTAGTGCTGCTGAAACCACACATAGTGCTGCTGGAACAACACCTAGTGCTGCTGGAACAACACCTAGTGCGGCTGGAACCCCTAGTGCTGCTGGAATCACACCTAGAGTAGCTGGAACAACACCTAGTGCTGCTGAAACCACACATAGTGCTGCTGGAACAACACCTAGTGCGGCTGGAACCCCTAGTGCTGCTGGAATCACACCTAGAGTAGCTGGAACAACACCTAGTGCTGCTGAAACCACACATAGTGCTGCTGGAACAACACCTAGAGCTGCTGGAACAACACCTGGTGCTGCTGGAACCGTTAGTGTAGCTGGATCACCACCATCTCCAGCAGCTCCCATTGGCGTTACGGTGTTCAGTAACCCTTCAGAAAGGTTATCAGGCTTCCAAAATCTTCACCGACTGCCTCCAACGCCTCCAACCCCCCCAACTGGAAGCATTTGTCACGCATTTCCCCAACCCTCTTCACTCCCACAACCTCCAAAGGACACGGCACAATTCGCTTCACTCACCGCAGAGTTCCAAGTAATTCCGGAGGCCAGAGTGTACCTCCGATGTCATCGCCGACTAGAGGCGAGCTTCAACGAACGGCCGCCACACCTCCAACTAGTCAAGCCATAATAAATGAAGGTTTCCAGACCTCCGCGATCGCTGTTCAACCCAAGACCTCGACGCAATACCTTCCAGCGACTCCTTCGGGTACTTCGATGCGCAGTGTCCAGATTCTCACGCCGGAGAATACGCCTCCTGGGAGCACGTTTCACAGAGTACCGCAGCAACCATGCATGCTGACTCCTACAACTATCCAAGGTGTTTATATGCTGCCTCCAACCCCTCCCACGCCTCCAACACTACACGTTCTCCGACTGGAAACTCCACCACCAGGCGTTCTCCCTCAGGAAGGACCATTAAAACAACCTCCACCAATGCCGGTGTTTATACAACCTCAAAGAGGTGGAGATCAAGTGTTGGAGAAAGCCGAGGCGATGGAGGAGGGAGAAGAAGTGGAGATGGATATGTTGATGGATGTTGGAGAGGATATAGTCGAGAGAAGACAGCACAATAACATGCCCTTTGACCTCTCTTTGAGAAGAATGTGGAGGCCTTGGTGACCAAGCTGTGGGGTTAGTGACTCACAAACTATAGTGACCTCAGACGTCAGGTGACTGAAAGTGACGCAAGAACTCAACAAATTGATTGTGAGTAATGGTGATTAAAGATATTTTAAACGATGGTGAAGCATCGTTCATTGGTGATTATCACCTGCTATCACCTAGGCGACTATGGGTTTATTGGGTTTAACAAGTTATTGAAAACTAATGTTTTAAAGCGGCTTGAAATACAGTGAAATTGGTTAAGTGCTGTGACAACTAGAGTTAGTGATGCTGACATAACTAGTGATGTTGGTGGGGACGTAACTAGTGATCCTGGTGCTGACATAACTAGTGATGTTGGTGGACATAACTAGTGATGTTGGTGCTGTCCTAATTAGTGATCCTGGTGGTGACGTAACTAGTGATCCTGGTGTTGACACAACTAGTAATCCAGTGATGACATAACTAGCGTCACTACCGTGTTCGTAACATATTTACCAACCCAGGATGCTAAGACCTCTTACTCTAACACATAATTGCTGACCTGAGACTACCGACCATTTAAGATAGTACATAGTTTGTTTCTACGAAGTGAGATCTTAATAATAGTCGTCCATCGATCTCCAAACTCATTCCTGTCCCAAGTGGGCCCAGGATTCAAGAGCAAAGGCAATTCAACGCCAAATCAATGTCATTGTTGATTCACTTGAGTCGTTACGAGGCGGTTAGGGGTCAGAGGCGGACCAGCGCGTCATCTTTTTCATATATGTGGGTTGGGCTCTTGATTTAATTCTTGTTTAAATATTTATCATCAAGAAACTGTTTATTGAGAATATGTATGACCAGTTCCGTGCAGGTTTAAACTCCATTTGTTGCAAAAGAAGTGAATTGATCTTCGTAATCTCCTCCCTCCCCCCCCTGTAAGCTATATGTACCAATTGTACCATATTCTTAGCCCTTGTCTGTCTGTAGACTCATGCCGTAGACTCAATACTGTACCTGATCTATTCTCTGGTTTACAGATACTTGTGTAAACCCATTTGGGAATCCTGATTCTCGTTGGTGATCTTAGCTGTGTGGATTTTTCTTGTGTCTGGCAAGAAAAGTGTCAAACAATTTTTGACACTGGAAATTTAGACTTTCGGACCCTGCGACTTATTGTATGACAATGACTTTTTAATGTCTTTGACCTTTCTTCTGTGCCCTGTCCTAGATTTTCAGAGAAATATTTGATGTGAGAAATGTAGTATATATGAATTAGGTCGCTCAAATAATCTCTTGCTTAGAATCTGTCTTTAAATGTAAATATTCTTAGAACTCTTCACGAATTTAGTGACCTGTTCAATAGCAATATTGTCTTCCTAGATCTTCCAAGATTTTTTAAAATCTCCCTAGATCTTCTAGGATCTTCCAAGATCTTCCAAGATTTTCCAAAATCTCCCTAGATCTTGTAGGATCTTCCAAGATCTTCTCACTTACGTTGAATTTTGGCTATTTTAAACACATTTAATAAAAAATTAGTTATATTGACAATCTCATCCATTTAGGGCCGACCGACTGGGTAAATCTTAATTTATATTATGTGTTTTATCCTCTGGATAACAGATTTGTTGGCTAAATGTTAGTGAATGTTTATCCTGAGAGTATAAATGGTTTATTTTATTTTATCTGTGATTTGGACTTTATTTAAGATCAGCAAATATGGATAATATTTATTATATCAGGATAATTGATAATGATTCGTCTTTAATGAATTCCAGTAAACATTAATTATATTGATATAAAGCTCCAGAAAAGCATTTTTCACCAAAAACAGGATTTTAAATATTTCAAATATTGTTACACAAGTTCTGAATTAACCCCTAAAAAATTACATAAATAGCTAGCAAAAGTATTTTTTAAATATGTTTGGGATATAGTTTATATATTATTCAAAATGCCACTTAATAGTGAAACTAATTTTGGAAACGATATATATATTTTAGATTAATTTATTTTTGTTTCATTTGTTTGTTTTTTAAACATTTGGAGGAGTTAATGTCGATTTGTGTATTTTTCTTTGCTGTTAAGAGAATCAGTGTTTATTTACTATGTATGTGTATGTGTGTATGTATAACAGTGATGGAATACGAATGAATAAGAGATATACATTCAGACATAAGTGTGTGTATCAACGAAACCGTATGTATGTATGTATGTATGTATGTATGTATGTATGTATGTATGTATGTATGTATGTATGTATGTATGTATGTATGTATGTATGTATGTATGTGACAGTGTCAGACCACGGAGGAAAATTGAAACAGGAATTTCCTTTAGTACTTTCGTATATTAATACATCTTCAGAAGGAGTGAATGAGTGAATACACCTTCACTCCCACTGAAGCTGTATTAATATACGAAAGTACTTTAGGAAATTCCTGTTTCAATTTTCCTCCGTGGTCTGACACTGTCACATTTTAATCACGTGTTTATTTTTCGTGATTTACACACATGTATGTATGTATGTATACATGCATACATATACGTGCCCTTCCCTTGTCATATCTACTGTAATCATCTGTGATAACATGGCATTCTTTACTTTGTTTATTACATAAAATTTACGAAACATCTAACTCTTTGTATATCAAATATCCTTATTCCAGCTCAGCGGAAATTATATATAACGTTTTGTGTGTTCATTATACGCTTGAACACATTGTATATTGAGCATTATAATTACTATAAAATTATATATTATGAAATGAAATTGATACGATGACATATAAAAGAAAATGTGTAGCAATCAAGTATAAATGTAGTCCAGAAACTAACTTCTCCACAAGTTCAACAAGTCACAAAAGTCCAAAAAGTCCCACAAGTCAAAAAGCCCCAAAAGTCCAAAAAAGTCCAACAAGTCACAAAAGTTCAAAAAAGTCCCACAAAAAGTACCAAAAGTCAAAAAAAGTCCCAAAAAAGTACCAAAAGTCCAACAAATCCCTCCCTTAAGAATAAACAACAGAACAAGAGATAAGAACTCTGACTATCAACTTAAACTCTTTCTTTTTCACGAAACAATTTCGAGGATTAATTAAAAAAATAATGAGCTAATATCTGCAGTGGTCTGACGCCCCAACACACTCTCACTTCAAGAATTTGTTAACAACTTAATTATCAGTAAAAAAAATGTTGTTAATTTAGATGTCAAAGACAATTGAACTACTTGAACAGTGATTGAACAGTTCCGGAATTCAACAACCAAAAAAAAATATATATATATATAAGGAGTGATAGGTTAGGTTAGGTTAGGTTAGATCAGGATAGGTTAGATTAGGATAGGTTAGGTTAGGTCAGGTTAGATTAGGATAGGTTAGGTTAGGTCAGGTTAGATTAGGATAGGATAGGTTAGGTTTGATCAAATTTCTAAGTTAGTTTTAAGTCAAATTAAAACCCAAAAAATCAGATACAATGTTATGGAAAGCTTTCTCACTTTATAAGGAATTTATTTGAAAAAATATAATATATCTGAAAAAATCGGCTTGTTAGGCAACTTGGCCTATTAAAATACAACATTTATATATATATAGATATAATATATATATATATTATATATATATATATATATATATATATATATATATATATATATATATATATATATATATTAGGGGTACCACCTCTGGTGCATTGCAGGGACCCACATCCTCGAAGAAGATGTGGGCCCACATCCTCTCTCTCTCTCTCTCTCTCTCTCTCTCTCTCTCTCTCTCGCTCTCTCTCTCTCTCTCTCTCTCTCTCTCCTCTCTCTCTCTCTCTCTCTCTCTCTCTCTCTCTCATTCTTCTCTCTCTCTCTCTCTCTCTCTATCTATAATATTATATATAATATATATATATATATATATATATTGTTTTATTTTATTGCAATAACTACAGTTTACAGAGAACACACACACACACAATATATAAAATTAAACAATCAGCGTTGAAGACCTCGTCCAGCTCCTCGGAGGTTGGGTGTGCGTACCCAGGATACAGCACGCATTTCCCCTCTGTACTGCGACACTGAGGCGCTGGAACAGGAAACTGGCTGCTCGTGGGTCTCTAGTTTTCCAATGAGTTCCTCACCAACCTCCTTTAAAAACTTGAGTGCACATTTACCCCAGGCACCCAGAGTCTCTGAGCCTATCGGCACGAACCTGTAAAACGTTCTAGGTCTCTGTACTTGTGGATTTTCTGGGTCTCCCTGAAGGTGGCTGCCCCACCTCCCTCCGCTGAGCTGTAACGTAAATAGGTATCAGCCAATGTAGATGCACAGGTGTAATCCCATACGACCTGTTTACCTTCCCTCCATGGCTGCAGGCTGCAGGTGACTCCATCTGGGCGTTTTTGGCTGTTGTCAGGTCTGCACAGCTGGGGTTCCGTTGTGCTGGGACACCCAGCTGTAGCCAAACTTCTCTTGATGATGTCATTGACTGCCTCGTGTCTGGCAATCTTTCCCTGTGTCTTACGACAGATGAGACCATGGCTGCCGTATTGGTCTGCCCGTGCTGGCCGCAATACACCCGGTGC
>WNGS01169217.1:21629031-21639228 GCA_020271785.1 Procambarus virginalis
CAGTGTTGAGTCTACGGCATGAGTCTACAGACAGACAAGGGCTAAGAATATGGTACAATTGGTACATATAGCTTACAGGGGGGGAGGGAGGAGATTACGAAGATCAATTCACTTCTTTGCAACAAATGGAGTTTAAACCTGCACGGGAACTGGTCATACATATATCTCAATAAACAGTTTCTTGATGATAAATAATTATAACAAGAATTAAATCAAGAGCCCAACCCACATATATGAAAAGATGACGACGCGCTGGTCCGCCTCTGACCCCTAACCGCCTCGTAACGACTCAAGTGAATCAACAATGACATTGATTTGGCGTTGAATTGCCTTTGCTCTTGAATCCTGGGCCCACTTGGGACAGGATAATGAGTTTGGAGATCGTTGGACGACTGTTATTAAGATCTCACTTCATAGAAACAACTATGTACTATCTTAAATGGTCGGTAGTCTCAGGTCAGCAATTATGTGTTAGAGTAAGAGGTGCTTAGCATCCTGGGTTGTAAATATGTTACGAACACGGTAGTGACGCTAGTTATGTCATCACTGGGATACTAGTTGTGTCAACACCAGGATCACTAGTTACGTCACCACCAGGATCACTAATTAGGACAGTACCAACATCACAAGTTATGTCAGCACCAACATCACTAGTTATGTCAGTACCAACATCACTAGTTATGTCAGCACCAACATCACTAGTTATGACAGCACCAACATCACTAGTTATGTCAGCACCAACATCACTAGTTATGACAGCACCAACATCACTAGTTATGTCAGCACCAACATCACTAGTTATGACAGCACCAACATCACTAGTTATGTCAGCACCAACATCACTAGTTATGTCAGCACCAACATCACTAGTTATGACAGCACCAACATCACTAGTTATGTCAGCACCAACATCACTAGTTATGTCAGCACCAGGATCACTAGTTATGTCAGCACCAACATCACTAGTTATGTCAGCACCAACATCACTAGTTATGTCAGCACCAACATCACTAGTTATGTCAGCACCAGGATCACTAGTTACGTCCCCACCAACATCACTAGTTATGTCAGCACCAACATCACTAGTTATGTCAGCACCAGGATCACTAGTTACGTCCCCACCAACATCACTAGTTATGTCAGCATCACTAACTCTAGTTGTCACAGCACTTAACCAATTTCACTGTACTTCAAGCCGCTTTAAAACATTAGTTTTCAATAACTTGTTAAACCCAATAAACCCATAGTCGCCTTGGTGATAGCAGGTGATAATCACCAATGAACGATGCTTCACCATCGTTTAATATATCTTGAATCACCATTACTCACAATCAATTTGTTGAGTTCTTGCGTCACTTTCAGTCACCTGACGTCTGAGGTCACTATAGTTTGTGAGTCACTAACCCCATAGCTTGGTCACCAAGGCCTCCACATTCTTCTCAAAGAGAGGTCAAAGGGCATGTTATTGTGCTGTCTTCTCTCGACTATATCCTCTCCAACATCCATCAACATATCCATCTCCACTTCTTCTCCCTCCTCCATCGCCTCGGCTTTCTCCAACACTTGATCTCCACCTCTTTGAGGTTGTATAAACACCGGCATTGGTGGAGGTTGTTTTAATGGTCCTTCCTGAGGGAGAACGCCTGGTGGTGGAGTTTCCAGTCGGAGAACGTGTAGTGTTGGAGGCGTGGGAGGGGTTGGAGGCAGCATATAAACACCTTGGATAGTTGTAGGAGTCAGCATGCATGGTTGCTGCGGTACTCTGTGAAACGTGCTCCCAGGAGGCGTATTCTCCGGCGTGAGAATCTGGACACTGCGCATCGAAGTACCCGAAGGAGTCGCTGGAAGGTATTGCGTCGAGGTCTTGGGTTGAACAGCGATCGCGGAGGTCTGGAAACCTTCATTTATTATGGCTTGACTAGTTGGAGGTGTGGCGGCCGTTCGTTGAAGCTCGCCTCTAGTCGGCGATGACATCGGAGGTACACTCTGGCCTCCGGAATTACTTGGAACTCTGCGGTGAGTGAAGCGAATTGTGCCGTGTCCTTTGGAGGTTGTGGGAGTGAAGAGGGTTGGGGAAATGCGTGACAAAATGCTTCCAGTTGGGGGGGTTGGAGGCGTTGGAGGCAGTCGGTGAAGATTTTGGAAGCCTGATAACCTTTCTGAAGGGTTACTGAACACCGTAACGCCAATGGGAGCTGCTGGAGATGGTGGTGATCCAGCTACACTAACGGTTCCAGCAGCACCAGGTGTTGTTCCAGCAGCTCTAGGTGTTGTTCCAGCAGCACTATGTGTGGTTTCAGCAGCACTAGGTGTTGTTCCAGCTACTCTAGGTGTGATTCCAGCAGCACTAGGGGTTCCAGCCGCACTAGGTGTTGTTCCAGCAGCACTAGGTGTTGTTCCAGCAGCACCAGGTGTTGTTCCAGCAGCACCAGGTGTTGTTCCAGCAGCACCAGGTGTTGTTCCAGCAGCACCAGGTGTTGTTCCAACTGCACTAGATGATGCTCCAGGTGCCCTAGGTGCTAAACTAATTACTTCCAAATTTGAAATAGGTTTAGCATATACCTCAGTAGGTGCAAACTCTTCTAATGTTGAAGTTTGTTTTGAAATGTCGTTTTTAATCTCACATTTGTTTCCTTCACTTTTGACGTTCGCGGGCTCAATTTTGGTCGTTGAGGCGGCCGTTCTCATCGTCGTGATTCCGGAAGACATGGTGATTGTGGCAGGTATACTGGAAGGGCACGTTTCAGCCTTCACATTTCTTATATTGACTGTCGCCAGTGTCTTGGAGTTATTTCCCAAGCTGTCTTCAGCAGTCTCAAACAGCAAGGAAGGGTCCAGGACGCCCTGAATCACAAAAGCTAAACTGCCACTAGGAAGACGAGTTGGAACGAGAGTTAAGCCGGGTACTTGAGGAGAGGTGGGCGTTGTACATTGGCTTGAGCTTGTAGCTTTGCTTGTAGGCACTGCTGGGTCGGCGAAGGGCTGCTCTTCCTGGGGAGAACTTGGCACACCAGATGGACTGGTGCTGGGCGCCTCACGTGACACATGTGTGGAGGAATTCTTGTTCTCGACCAGCTTAAGGAAGCTGTGGAGATGCTGCAGAAGTCTTGGTCGGATGTTGTCATGTTCGTGCTCCAGGTATTGCTTCATGGCGCTGTCAATGGTGCTAATACATTTCTTAAAGCCAAGTCTATAGTTTTCCTCGCTGTCAGCGCTGCGAGCGGTTGGGGTCTTGCCATGAGGAGCCTTCAGATTGGGCCGGTCGTCTTGGGATGCCTGGAATGTCTTAACAGTGGTGGGAGTTTCTGGAGATGAAGTACCCCTCTGTGCAACACCGTATGTTTGTACAATTATACACCCCTGTTGCAGAGTGTCCCCTTGCACATTGGTGTTATTCTGTGCAGCTGAACCTCCTTGTGACACAGCCTTCTCCTGTTCCGCAATATTCCTTTGTGTAGCTGTGTCTTCCTGTGTCACAGCACTCCCCTGTGGAATGGCACACTCTTGCGGGACAACGCTTCCAGTTGGGCTATTCTTTCCTTCTAGTATATTGACACTTTGCGGCACAGTGGCGCCCTGGAACAAGACGCGTACTGAGGAACCTCCATTTTGTGAATCTTCGACCCCCAGGAGCTTGCTTGGAGGAGCAGCCGTGCCCTTGGACGTCCCACTTGCCCGACTCTTGAGTCTAAGGAGATGCTTGACGGTAAGCTCAAGTATGTCAGCCTTCTCCAGCTTGGTGGGCTTGCCAGCCTCGCCCTTGACCAGGTGGGCCTCGGCCAGGAGAGAGGCCAGGTCATTCAGGCTCGTGTTAATTCTCTCCCGTCGTTTCCGTTCCATCAGTGGCTTCCGGATCTGTCAAGGAGACAGGACAGGTGAGTGACAGGCGGACAGGTGAGTGAGACAGACACGTGAATAAAGCAGACAGATGAATTAGGCGAACAGGTGAGTAAAGCGACCAGGTAAACCGAATTAGTGAATGAGGGAGAAAAGGTGTCAAGAGACAACCTAACACAATTATATACTCCCCTTTAAGGCATGACAATCCTGACACAGGATAAGAGTGTCATCCTACTCTGCCGACCATCACACGAAACGTTGGCTTTAAAACTTCAGGAAAACGTTTCCGATCAACGAAGGAAAAAACGTTTTTAATGCCAAGCAAACAGGAGGAATGAAGCAAATGTGGCCAAGATATGATTGGTATACATATGTGGCCAAGATAAGACAGGTGTATATGTGGCCAGGATAAGGTAGGTGAATATATGGCCAGGATATGGCAAATGAATACGTGGTCAAGATATGATACGTGGATATGTGGCCAGGATATGATACGTGGATATGTGGGCAGGATATGATACGTGGATATGTGGCCAGGATATGATACGTGGATATGTGGCCAGGATATGATACGTGGATATGTGGGCAGGATATGATACGTGGATATGTGGCCAGGATATGATACGTGGATATGTGGGCAGGATATGAAAAGTGAATATGTGACCAGGATATGGAAGATGGATATGTGGCCAGGATATGGAAGATGGATATGTGGCCAGGATATCGAAGATGGATATGTGGCCAGGATATGAGAAGTATATATATATTATATACTAATATATTACATAGAATAGTATTATTTATATATATATAGAATATATAGAAGTATTAATTAATGTTGCAAAACCTGAATTAAAAAAGTCCACTTATGGCTGTCAACCAACTCATACTAAACATAAGAAAGACCTACTACATCTTATTTGGGAGCAAATCAACAAATACAGTTCAGCTATAGATAGATAATGTTAAGATTAGCAATAAAAATGACGGAAAGTTGCTTGGCCTATACTTAGACAAGAGACTCAACTTCAGCACCCACATACAACACATAACTAAGAAAGTCTCTAAAATAGTTGCTATACTTTCTAAAATCAGATATTATATACCTAACTCTGCTCTCCTCTCACTATATTATGCACTAATCTATCCCTATCTTAACTATGGTATCTGTGCACGGGGTTCAACCACTGCAAACCACCTCAAGCCCATCATCACCCAGTAAAAACCGGCTATCAGAACAATATCAACTCTGCTTTCAGACAACGCTCAGCCCCCTTGTTTAACTCCCTAAACATGCTAAGCATAATCTCACTCCACAAATTCTCTTGCGTCAATTACATTTACAAAACCCTGTTCTTAAATGCAAATCCTGCTCTGAAACTCTTCCTGGACAGATGTAATAGGACCCATTATCACCACACCAGAAATAAATATCTCTTTGATATCCCCAGAGTCAAACTTAATCTGTGTAAACACTCTATGCAAATAAAGGGACCCAGTCTATGGAACTCACTCCCTAATGAATTGAAAAGCTGTCCAACTTTTGCCTTATTCAAAAACAAAAACAAAAGTATCTAATTTCATCTTCAAAGTTTCCTACTTTGTGCTTGAAACTCGCACTGTATCTAGTGCTGTCCAATCCCCCAATATATATATATATATATATATATATATATATATATATATATATATATATATATATATATATATATATATATATATATGTGTGTGTGTGTGTGTGTGTGTGTGTGTGTGTGTGTGTGTGTGTGTGTGTGTGTGTGTGTGTGTGTGTGTGTGTGTGTGTGGTGTGTGTGTGTGTGTGTGTGTGTGTGTATCACGAAAATAAACACGTGATTAAAAATGTGACAGTGTCAGACCACGGAGGAAAAATGAAACAGGAATTTCCTTAAGTACTTTCGTATATTAATACATCTTCAGAAGGAGTGACTCCTTCTGAAGATGTATTAATACACGAAAGTACTTAAGGAAATTCCTGTTTCATTTTTCCTCCGTGGTCTGACATTGTCATATATATATATATATATATATATATATATATATATATATTAGGGGTACCACCTCTGGTGCAATTGCAGGGACCCACATCCTCGAAGAAGAAAACAAAGAGCATTCAGAGAAGATCTTGTGGATTCTCACTGAATACTTTATTCTTTTCTTCTCCTACCACCCCTATTATTTTTTTGTATGTTTTGTTTTATTTTATTGCAATGCTACAGTTTACAGAGAACACACACACACACACACAAATATATAACAATTAAACAATCAGCGTTCGAAGACCTCGTCCAGCTCCTCGGAGGTTGGGTTATAACATAATATATATATATATATATATATGTATATATAATATATATATATATATATATATAGTGGGTTGGCAGTGTGGAGTCATGGAGGCTGGAGTGAGGAGCCAGGATGGACCCTGTAGGCCTCCCATAGTGAGTGGAGGTGGGGGTGAGTGAGGGGTGTTGTGTGGTCAGGAGAGAGAGGTGAGGGTTACGTGTGTGCCAAATAGTGTTTTGTGTTTTTCTTTTTTGAAAGTTTTGAAAGTTTTGTTGAACAAGTTACGTTGTCAGCGATAATTGGCGCAACATATCTATCATATTGTGAGTACATCACACGTGCAGTGAGTCAGATTACAAGTGTATGATTCATTCATCATTGTGCAGTGATATAGGGGGAATTATACCAGTGTTAGTGTCGCCCTGACCCCCGCCCCCACCCAGCGCCCAGGCCGGGAAGTACCTGCTCTCCCCCTCCTTCCCCACCCCACCACGTCGCCTCCCCACCCACGAGGCCACCTTGCCACCCGCCCATAGATGCCGGGAGGCTCCCATGTGTGTCTACGCCACCCACCCACCCATTGTATACCCACATATTGTGTAGTGGGTGTATACCCACACTTTGTATAAGAGGTGGTATATGTATTACCACTCATCTGAGTAGTGAGTGCCACGGCCAGCTGATCATGCCCCCAGCCTCCAACCGCCGCCCACCCTCCAGTCTCCACCCGCCGTCCACCCTCCCGCCTAGTGCCCGCCCAGCGCCCGCCCATGTCGCAGTTCTCAATAGCCAGCCAGGCTTCTCCAAGCCAAGATGAGCCACCAAGCAGGGGTAGACAAGGCAGATGTCAGACGTGTGACAGGGTATGCCTTATCCGGTCGAGTGACGGTAATGTGCGCAATCATTACCACAACGGAGCCAGGTGTTTGGGTTCTGGGCGCCCTCCCAGGGAGAACACCAATCAACAGCCCACACCGCCCGTCAGGCAAAACACCTCCCAGACCTTCATTCCCACGGAAAATTTATTAGAGGCTATCAAAGCAACATCAGCCAGAACCTTGCAACACATCCCTAAAGCAGCCCGCCCCCACGCAGCAGCCAAATTATCTGCCCTCCTGAGAAAGGTCAACGACTCTCCTGGAACTACCAAGCATGGCACAACCTCCTACTGTTTGGCAATATATGTCTAGCCACCCCTGCAAGGAGAGACAAAACCTTAGCTGCCTCAGTCATCAAAGCTATAAATGATTTTCCCAGGGAGGACAACCAGGTGCGCCTTTCCACTCGCGCGAGAAACACCCACGGCAGGAAGAGCAACAGTGCCATATCCGAGACATCAAAAATCAGAACATCAGTCACCAAGAAAATAGAAGAAGGAAACACTATTGGCGCAATAAGAGTCATCACCAGTGAGGACTCAATTGCCGACAGAGATGCCGCAACAGCTCAAGCCCTAAGGGAGAAACACCCTGCCAGGGCTCCGAGTGAGGACGACATTGTACAAGTGGGGGCTACCGGAGCAGAACCTCTCTGGGTGGCTGAATCTGTGGTCCATAAAGCAGCCATGTCCTTCCCAACCGGATCAGCAGGTGGGTTCACAGGACTAAAACCCAACCACCTCAAGCAAATGCTCAACCCTGCACTGGGTGACATTGCAAAGAACCTCTTGGTGGAACTAACCAGATTCACCAACACATGTCTAGCTGGCAACATACCACCGTCCATAAGACCTATTTTTTTTGGAGCATCCCTCTGTGCTCTAAAGAAAAAGGATGGAGGGATCAGGCCAATAGCTGTGGGCAATTCTCTCCGGCGTCTCGTCGCAAAGGCAGCCGCAAGAACAGTTAGTGATGCAGCGGCCAACATGCTGAAGCCAAAACAGCTTGGGTTTGGCATTCCACAAGGGTGTGAGGCGGCAGCCCATGCAGCTCGAGCCTTCATCGCCAATATCACAGACGAAAAGGCCCTTATCAAGCTAGATTTCAAAAATGCCTTCAATTTGGTGCGGAGGGATGCTGTACTCCGTGCGGTTCATAGTCATTTCCCTTCCCTCTACCCTTTCGTACATTCATGCTACAGTATGGATCTTAAGCTACTTTTTGGCGAACATGAAATTGACTCGCGGGAAGGCGTCCAACAGGGTGACCCCCTTGCTCCTCTCCTTTTCTGCTTAGTCATCAAACAAGTCACAGAGGTCCTGTCCAGCGAGCTTAACATCTGGTTCTTGGATGATGGTACCCTAGCTGGTTCCAAGACTCCCTCCTGGAGGACATCAGAAAAATCCAGGAGCAAGGTGCAGTTTTAGGCCTCACCCTGAACCCTTCTAAATGTGAAATAATATGTTCCAACCAGGGCATCGTAGAGAGAATAGAGGGTCTTCTGCCAAACATCCATAAAACTAAACCTGAAGACAGCACACTCCTAGGAGCTCCCTGGGGTTGAAAGCCATCGATGAGGTCCTTGATAAGAAAATCGCCGACCTTAAGAGGATGGATGGGAGGATTGAGGATATTGATGCTCATGATGCACTCTACCTCATCACCAGATGTCTGTCCCTCCCCAGGTTAACCTACTTTCTGAGGTGTTCACCATCTTACAGTAGCCAAAAACTAAGTGAGTATGACCGGTTACTGAAATCAATGCTAGAAAAAGCCCTTAACCTCTCTTGATGACCTGCAGTGGAAACAAGCCTCTCTTCCCGTAAGACTTGGGGGCCTCGGAGTTCGAACAGCAACGCAAATCGCTGTTCCAGCCTTCCTGTCCTCCTTATCAGCATCCGACGACCTTGTGAAGGAAATTCTACCTGCCCACTTACATCAGCTGGCAGGTGTACATGATCCCAATTTACACGCTGTGCCACAGAGTGGGCCTCTCGTGCAGGCCCATCACCTCAACCACCATCCCCAAAAGCCCACAGGCAATCCAGCTGGGATGGCCCCATTGTAGACAAAGTTGCTGCAGAGTGCCTGGGTGCTGCATCAACACAGCACGACATTGCTCGCCTCACAGCAGTAGCAGCCCCTCATGCAGGGGATTTCCTGTTAGCAACCCCAATGTCGGCAACTGGCACGCGTCTCACACCACACGCCCTCCGAATTGCTGTGGCCCTCCGCCTTGCTGCCCCAATCCACACCAGATATAGGTGTATTTGCGGCGAGGTGGTGGCTGACAGGTACGGCCACCATGGCCTACTCTGCCAAAGCACGGGAGGATGGCACTCGAGGCACAGTGAAGTTAACGACATCATCAAGAGGAGCCTCACCACAGCTGGATGCCCAGCCGAGAGAGAGCCTCGTTACCTAACGCCCCGTAACTCTGATGCTCTTATTGGTCGCCCGGATGGTATCACAGTGAACCCCTGGAAGAATGGCAAGCAGTTGGTATGGGACTACACGTGCGTATCAACCCTGGCTAACACCTACATTGACCTCAGTGTTGCACAACCAGGTGGCGCTGCCACCCACAGGGAAGCAGCCAAATCCCGTAAGTATAGAGAACTTGATCACCACTACAATTTTGTCCCCATTGCTTCTGAGACACTCGGCGCCTGGGGTAAAAGTGCTACCAGTTTTTGAAGGAACTGGGTTCTAGGCTCATTGAAACAACAAGGGACCCTAGAGCTGCCAGCTTTCTTTTCCAGCGCCTCAGCGTGGCGATACAGAGGGGAAATGCGCACTGCATCCAGGGTTCCTGCCCGCCATCTGAGGAGCTGGAGGAACTCGACAACCTATGATAACCATCTTTGTAACCTATATGTAACTCCTTTTTGTAACACAGTTCAAATAAAGCAAATATATATGTGTACATACAAAAGAATGGGGGTGGTAGGAGAAGAAATATTAGTGTTCAGTGAGAAACCACAAGGTCTCCTCTGAATACGTTTTATTTTCTTCTCCGAGCTATGGGTCCCCACATTGGCACCAGAGGTGGTACCCTCACAAACTTTATATATATAATTATATATATATATATATATATATATATATATATATATATATATATATATATTATATATATATATTATATTATATATATATATATATTATATATACC
>WNGS01169217.1:21663029-21713820 GCA_020271785.1 Procambarus virginalis
GTGACAGCACCCACCGCTTCTGTGCCAGGTAAGCTACGGGCTCATCATAGCCCGTGCTACTTGGAACTTGTCCGAGTAGCTGAATCTATAACAACAACAAACATAGGTGGTGATGTCCCCTCTCAAAATGTTATGCTAAATGTGTCTGTACTTAAAGGAAAAAGCTGTTAGCCTAGGCTCGTGGCTAGGCTAGGATACTTGAGACTACTATAAGACTATACGCAGTGGTCACAATATCCACGAGTGACATTGCTTCCACGTTGAATCAACATTAGTGCAACGTTGACTCTAAGTTGTTGAGTTAAATCAGCGTTGCTCTTTATGTACATATGTATGAGAATGTGTACATGTATATATATCATTAATAATTTTGTAACTAGCATAAACAAATTGTTATTTGCTTAGCTAAACGAACTAGAGGGTTCAGTTCCGAAGACCGTGTAATCCTTTTACACCACCGCCCACGGGATGGGTATGGGGTGCACAATAAAGAAAATAAAAAAAAAACTTTGAAAATTGTGGCCGCTTGTGCTTAATGACCATGTGTGACCACCTCCGCTCTCACCTTTAAGTTTTTTTCGTATTAACAAGTTGCAGAACCTCAAGAACAACTTAGTGTCTTCAGTGTAAGTCTTTTCTAAACTTCGTTTTTGTAGAAGAGTTCTTACACTCTGTGAAGCCACTAGCACGTATAGCATTTCAGGCAGGTCCTAATCTTAATTTTCCATTGATTACGACCCGCCAAATCGTTTAACAACCAGGTACCCATTCACTGCTGAGTGAACAGAGGTAACAGTTCAGGATTGGTGCCTAGTCAATCCTCCCCGGCCAGGATACGAACCCAGGTCAAAGGACTCGCGAAGCGCCGGGCGAGTGCTTGCGCCACTGGGACTTCCAGACTACTAAGGAACCACCCTAGTACAGTAATAACAAGTGTGTATAATAGGAAATAGTACAGGTTTGAATGATTAGGTGGCTGATATTAGGTTAATATCAGATTACAATATGCAGGCGAGGAGTCACAATAACGTGGCTGAAATATGTTGACCAAACTACACACTAGAAAGTGAAGAGACGACGACGTTTCGGGCCGTCCTGGACCATTCTCAAGTCGATTGTGGTCCAATTCACAGTCTCCGTGGTGTAGTGGTAAGACACTCGCCTGGCGTTCCGCGAGCGCTATGTCATGGGTTCGTATCCTGGCCGGGGAGGATTTACTGGGCGCAATTCCTTAACTGTAGCCTCTGTTTAACGCAACAGTAAAATGTGTACTTGGATGAAAAAACGATTCTTCGCGGTGGGGATCGTATTCCAGGGACCTGCCCGCAATGTAACAACTCTTGTATATATCTCAAAAAAAAAATTGAGAATGGTCCAGGACGGACCGAAATGTCGTCATCCCATCAATTTCTAGTGTATGGTTTGGTCAACATTAGATTACAACACTTAATAACAGGTGTATATGACTGTTGAAAGCATGTGTGTGTATGGTGGCTTAATAGATGTAATTACAGGTTTTTGTACACAGATGTGGGGGCCAGGCGGAGTGCAAGTTCAGTGTGTGGAGCCACGTGCCCAGCGCCCAGGTGGCCCAGGACGCGTGGAAAGGCGGCGTGCTGTGGGCGGCATATGACTGCGTCAACAGTGAGTATTGATTGATGAAGATTAAGCCACCCAAAAGGTGGCACGGGCATGAATAGCCCGTAAGTGGTGGCCCTCTGGAGCCATTACCAGTATCATTAGCTGATACTGGAGATCTGTGGAGGTGCGACTGCACCCTAGAGAGGTGGTGACCTCTGAACAGTGAATAATATTCACTCACGTTGTAGGTAGGTTGAGGTTTTCTATTCAGCATTCAAGGTAAACTCAAATATTCACAATAAATTAGTATGTCACATGCACGTATTCATAAGCACGATATTGACTATAAGCACGTGCGAGAACGGGTTGCGCACACCCATCTAATGTCTTCTCTTGCTTTGTATATCATATTTACATGTAAGATCGTTTATTAACCTGCCTCTTTTTTTATAAACTCTAATGCTAATAATACTTATAATTAATATTATAATTAATGCATAATGATTAATACTCATTATAATTAAATCATAATTATAACATTATTAATTAATACCAATTAAATTATAATTAATAATTATAATAACATTAATAATTATAAAATAATAAAGTAACAATTAAAATATTATTAATAATTAATAATGACTAATATAATAATAATTAATCATAACACAATGCACAAAGAAATCACATAAACTTAATACATCATTGACAAAATCAGTGCCATGAGGAGGATTTAAACCTATGCACTGGGTACTCCCAGGCACACACTCTAGAACCGCTGCACCACGACCTGGTTAAAACATTGCTACCTGCGATTCAACAGTCGCAATGGCTTGGCATTTTCTCTTGATAGTTCCCTCCCTCCCTCAACTGTAGTGGTCTAGACCATCTGCCTGGGCTCTGTACCCGGTTATCTTGAGGTTATCTTGAGATGATTTTGGGCTGTTTAGTGTCCCCGTGGCCCGGTCCTCGACCAGGCCTCCACCCCCAGGAAGCAGCCCGTGACAGCTGACTAACACCCAGGTACCTATTTTACTGCTAGGTAACAGGAGCATAGGGTGAAAGAAACCCTGCCCATTGTTTCTCGCCGGCGCTTGGGATCGAACCCAGGACCACAGGATCACAAGTCCAGCGTGCTGTCCGCTCGGCTCCCCGGGGCTAAGGCTCGAATCCTCCTACGACACATAACGATTTCCTCGCCGATACGTTAATGTGATTTTTTTTGCGTATTTGAAGAAAAGTGTAGGAGATAGAATTCCTAGACTACATGCCAGAGTGCATGGGGGGGGGGGCATTGTGTGAAATCCCGATTAGGCTTCAGTTGAAGCCTCAGGAACCTAGAGGATTCAGTTGAATCCCAATTTGCAATGTTTTTACCATGTTGTGGTGTAGTGATGTAGAGCATGCCTGGGAGTACCCAGTGCATAGGTTCGAATCCTCCTTATGGCACCTATTGATTTTCTCAATAATAATAATTATAAATCATAATAATAATAAGTAATAATCATAATTCATAATGTTCTAGAGTCTGACTTCCATCGGGTGTGTGGGAGTGAGGTTTGGGCCAGTCAGGGTGGATGCAGAGCATTGGGTATCCACAATACTACTTGGGTGAACCAGGTGTGTGCACCATCACTATCCGTGTGGATGAGGCCAGCACATCCACCTCACCATCATGGATCTCAGTATCAGGGGTAACTATAGTGCTCATACAACCTGTCCTCTTAAAAATAAAGTCACTTTTCGCTCGTATGCGCACTATGGCCAAATTTTGATGTAATTTGAAATGAAATCGACTCAGAAAAGTGACGTACTGTTCCGTTTTCTGTTTGAGTCGTCCGGCTTACTTGGTAAGGCTAAAAGAGGACGCTTTCAATTAACGTTTTGAAACTTTATGAGAATTTCCTGCCCACCTAACCTATCAGAGGACCCTTAACTTACTCTTGTTTAAAAAAAATCCCAATTTTATTTTAATTTTTTTGTCATTTTCAAATTACATTCATTTTTAGCCATACTGGCAAACGGCCAAAAGCGACATTATTTTTAAGAGGACAGGTTGACTCATAACTATGCAGATCAGTTTCCATACTATGATATGCATGGACCTACAGTAGAAGTTTCCTACTACAATATACAATTCTAATCTTCAAAAATAGTAATACCGTACATTATATCTGGAATAAGTGATAGATCTAAGATACTGTTGTTTAATAATAAATAATTAGATTAATGCAACGTTATAATAGTGAGGTCAACATTTACCACATTTTATTAACACCAATGATCAGAGTTAATATTATTTGATGCTCTTAGTGTACTTGTTTAGCTAAATGAATTGTGGGGTTCAGTCCCTGAGCCCATTATGTGCCTCTGTAACCCTTTCCACTACCGCCCACAAGATGGGTATGGGGTGCATAATAAATGAACTAAACTAAAAAACTCTTAGTGTATAGCGTACCTAAAACTGGTCGCCATAGTTATCATTAATATACCCCCTGTACAGTAATCTTTATAATGCAATGTTTGCCATTAATATACTGTAGCATATTTCTTCATCCTAATCAAAGCAGTTGTATTTGCTGTTATTGTTAGAATTAAATACTCTAAACTACTATTATATTACTTGCCAATAAAGCTACAGAACCTTAAAGTAGTCTATATCTTGTATTATTATCACTAAAAAACTGTATGCTATTTGCTAGGTTTCTTAAACAAAAATGTACGTTTACCTGTATGTCAATTACTGTACCATATTTTCTGGTGGATTGGACACTTCTTTGATCCACCACTAATTGCATTATATATATACACAGTATAGTGCAATTAGTGTGTATATTATGTACACAAGCATTGTATATACAGTATTGTATTTACAAGCACAAAACCACACGTTTTTCACTACAAAACCACTTTAATGTCAATTTAATGTGTATGATGATACACATTTAAAAAAGGTCATAAAATATCTTTGTAAATTATAGGACATGTTATTCACTTGTACATGAAACACACACTCTTAACTAGCCCAAAATTGTACTAATTATACATTAATCTTAAGGCAGACCTTATACACTGCACATTAGTAGCTTTTTATAAATACATATGCCCATTAAATATGCCCTGTACTCAGATTCTACTCTATTATTTATAATTATTATTATTTGCTTAGACATTAATATTCTCTTTTAAATTAATGCACAATTTGCCTTTTCTAGAGATTGTTCAACCAAATGAAGACAGTTGTCGGGACAGTGTGTCTGTAATGGAAGGAAGCAAGCAGCTGCTCCTGCGTTGTGGAGAAGCTAAACAGCCTCTCAGTGTTATCTCAGAAGGTCCGGAGCTCAACGTTACTCTCACTGCAACAACAAAGTTATTCCCAAAGCGGGGATATGTGGCACATTTTCAAGGCAAGTTATAGGTCAGTCAATTATTGGAAAGTGCAGTATTTCAAATCCACTCATAAAGACTGAAATTTTCACCGAGTTGAAATGCTTGTTTCATAATTATACGTTTAATTACTGTACAATATATACATGTCTTTATGTACTTCCATCCAACATGGGTAAAATTCTCTTCCAGGCAATAATGTTCATATATAACTATTCACTGCCAAATAATACATCCCACCCTCTCACAAACTCCTGTTGCTTTTGGAAACTGGGTTGCAACAAGCAAGCAGCTTCTCTTTTAGGACAAATAACCAAACTCATGCATATGAAATTAAATAAAAAAGTGACGATGTTTCATTTAAGAAAGTTCATATATATTCAGAACATAAGAGTTCATAGTTTAATTTAGGAAGAACCTCAATAGAAGCTTATGTACAGGATTACTGTCCCTGACACTTTTCCTTTGTACTGCTTTCTTCTGTAGTTGTCTCATGTCTTCACTTCTCTCTCTCAAGCCTTATTAGTGCACACTTAGCCTCGGAGGATCCATTTGAGCAGCTTGCACACCTTATTTTTAAACCCATTGACAGATTGGTTAGTAATACAACATTCCTAGACTTGCAGTGTATTTCCATCCTAATACTTCATGACATTCTCCAAAAAGCAACATTTCTCAACTTACACCCTAACCCTCCCCATGACCCAACAACTGCAAGTGTCATTTACTTGCATCCTAACCCCTATCATGAGTACAACTGTTAACAACAAGCATACATTATCCTGCCACAGCTCTTGGTTGCGAGACACCTTCCACTCCTGCCGATGGTTACATGGCTTATAGGAATGCCACACATGCTGAATATTGGTGCTGTGTACATCACGTGTTCCCAGACACCCTCGCCCGACGCAGGCTTCTCCAGTGTACCCGGGGGCATTCTTGGAATGACACACTTCCTGACTGTGTTGGTATGTGCTCCTAGTTTAGCAACACAGTAATGTTTGCCATGTAGTTCTCCAAAGATGTATTTCATGAAACACAGATTTATTTCAGAACTCTTTAAAAGAGGAGCTAGAAAAGATGTATTAGATGAGAAGTCTATGAACGGGAATGGTTTCTTTTACAAGAATCTATTTGTTGACCGGACCACACACTAGAAGGTGAAGGGACGACGACGTTTCGGTCCATCCTGGACCATTCTCAAGTTGATCGACTTGAGAATGGTCCAGGACGGACCGAAACGTCGTCGTCCCTTCACCTTCTAGTGTGTGGTCCGGTCAACATACTTTAACCACGTTATTGTGACTCATCACCTGCATAAGAATCTATTTGCATTATTTATTCTAATTCATAAATTACAACCAATATTGACTGGAAAGCATGATGATGATGAAAAACTTTTCTTGCTGCACAATTTTATTAACACTAATCTGAAACTATACATTGTAGACCTTGAAGAGCTGCTGGAAGAAGGCAACATTACCGAGACACAGTTTCATAACCTAGTCAACGGAAGCTCCAGTGAAGCTCAGGCAGAAATGTTACGGCAGGCACATTTGGTCTATGGTATGCTCACTATGTGTTGATTTTTACCTTAAACATTCAAAATATTGTACTGTTATTATTACAATGCAAGAAAATGCTCTAGTGTTAACTTGATTGAATGAACTAATTGGGACTACTGTAGTTACATTAATAACTACTGTATAAGGTTTCCGTTAAAAAAAATGCTATAAATTATTACAGGCATTTTCTTAATGCAAATGATAGAATGCATAACTATAATAGATTTTGAATACTATATAAATTATTTTGCTTCATGAACATAAGGCATGATTGAATATAAAAAGTCAACTTTCTAAGCAATAATTCTGCTATTTCTTAAGACATCATCCCAGTATTTTAAGACAGTTGTCCTGCCTGACATGCCGTTATAAATGGGGACTTGTTTATGAATAGCAGAATATATTTTGAATGTATTAGAATATATTATATGCCTACAGCTCTAATAATACAGTATTTCCAAGCAGATAATTAATGGCAACAATAACAACACCTTTGACAAGAACAATACTCATTACAAGACTTACAGGAACATCAAGTGTAACATTTCTAGTTGACAATAAAAGCACACTCATCCAGGGAGCCGGTCGGCCGAGCGGACAGCACGCTGGACTTGTGATCCTGTGGTCCTGGGTTCGATCCCAGGCGCCGGCGAGAAACATTGGGCAGAGTTTCTTTCACCCTATGCCCCTGTTACCTAGCAATAAAATAGGTACCTGGGTGTTAGTCAGCTGTCACGGGCTGCTTCCTGGGGGTGGAGGCCTGGTCGAGGACCGGGCCGCGGGGACACTAAAAAGCCCCAAAATCATCTCAAGATAACCTGGAAGATACATCCATGTAAATGTTGTTGTGTACAATATACTGAGTTGCATTCTTGTGTTCCAACAGACCTGGTGGTGCCAACAGTGATCATGTCTGTACTGGTTCTTGGCAATGTTGCTGTTGTCTTTCTGATTATATACTGCCGCAGGTGCGTTAACTGAGTAAAAGTTTTACTCATTACTGTATTTAGTTACTGTTTGTAACTTTATTATATGTATACAAATAGTGCATGGTTAATTAGTAAAGGTAGTTTACATCTGAAGTTATAATTTCCTACTTGGTTTATATTCACGTCGTAGATCGTCATTCTCTGCACTGCTTCTGAAGGTAAACAATATTCTCTTGATCCAGATAAAGTAATGTATGATGACATTTGTAAATTATTACAACTACAGTATAAGGAAAATACAATATGCCTCAAATTAAACACTAGAACATTGCAGTGTCATTGTGCTTTTTACATCTTAATTAAGAATAAAACACAGTTGAACTGGAATTTACTTTACTAGAAAGCATTGGTAGCATTAAACAAATAACTCATCCCACTCACATTTAATGGAAGTGACAACATGGCATCACTACATGATAAAATATGTGATGAGCCCTACATAGGGATGTCGCCCTTATCAGAAGGATGTGGTCAACTTTCACTACAGGATTGAAAAGAGCATTACTCTGCTATTCAGCAGATTTTTGCTATTGCTATACAGTATAGTTTTAACCAATGTTTTATGAGAATATAGCAGCAGCTATAGCATGGTGTTTTCTCTCTTTCATATTAATGAGATGCCTGTGGAACAGCTTCCCAATTTCATGGGTTGGTGAGGCATTTCTTCATGAAGCTCAGAAGTGCAAGAAAGTAGTTTAAGACACTGTAATATCACTTAAAGAGGAGTGGCCTGTCACCACTACACCCATCCTTCCCCAAGGATGGGTGTAGCAAGGATATTTAACAGAAAATATGACAAAAAATCTGACATCACTAAACTTCAACACATCACCCACAGCAGCACACACTGTAGGTCCATAGAATTACCTAAACTTCATAGAATTACATAAATTACACGTAGATGCAGCAGAGAAATAAACACAAAACAGTATGAACTAAACAAAATTAAGAAAATTGCATTTCATTCAAAGCTAAAAACTAAATTTGTTCCCATAGCCAATGTCAGTTAAAATACAGGAAAAGAAAACAAACAGAAATGACTAAAGTAATTTGTGAGGAACTAAATGCAAACTTACGTGAGGTGTTCACGGCCAAGCTGGAAAACAACTTCCAGTGGTGAGCAGATAACTCAGCTCAGGTGGTCATTGTAAGTCTAAACACAAAGGGTTTTTCTATACACCCACACAAACGCGTGTGTGTGTGTGTGTGTGTGTGCAAGGTTCGCATATATAGAATCACATATATAGAATAGGTCCACTGTTCAAATGAAACACTAAGTTCCTTCAGATAACACACTCGAGTAATAGTTCTAATGTCACCCCTTGGCACACAAGCTATGACTGGGGTCAGCCAGTTAAGACTGTGGTGAGGTTAGGTCAGAGGGCTTTGTTATGGTGTTACTGCTGCCACCTGGTGGTGGTCAGGGGTGGTGAACCTAGCAGTCACTGGATAGCTAAGGCACTGCTTTGTGGCTCCTGAGATGTCAAGTACCCATTGGAAAACTAATGTTTATGTGAATTAATTACTTATCTGCATTTTAGGCAGCAATAAGTACTGTATAGTGTTGCCCTAGTACCAACATATCATGGCAGCTGAAATTTGTAAAGTTCCCTACTGATCAGTACAAAATGTCAACCTCCTTTAACTGCACTAGATCCTAGCAAGGAATCGGTAGGATCTTTTCTTCGGTATCATGTAGTAGAATATCTTGGATAATGTAACAAGTTGCTAGAGATGGTGAGCTTATCTTACTGACTTTTGCACTCAATGTCTTTCCACCATATTTTCATTTATTATTTTTTCTATTTAAACTTGCTTCTCAGATTGTCTATTTCTACTGCTCAAATGATGGAGTTTTCGTGCTTCTGCCACAGGAGCATCTCAAGTCTGTATGGAAGAATATCTAGTAATACCTTGAGCAGCCCCTCTAGCCAAAGGTCTAAATTTATGTCATGCTGGGACTCGTACTGCCAGGGCTCAGTACCCAGAGCATAAGTTCGGACCCCTCCTCACGGCTCCTACTGATTTACTCATCGATACATCATGCTAATGTGATATCTTTGTGCACAAATATGTTAATTATCTTTAAGAAACCTACAAAATACTTCATATGAATGTATCATTATAAACTACAATTTTCTTTAGTGAACTGTATAACATTTGTTTTAGCTCATAAATGTTTTTTTTTTTCAGGGGTGTGATTGAGGTGGGTGTCCGATGTGAAGAACTTGAGTCCATTAAGGCTAATCCTGAGCCAACTGATGTGATAGACAGTGAACCATGTAATGTGTAGCATTAGGTTGTCTTGACATGATAATAAGGCCACGTCTAAAGGAGTGTCGCTATGTAAGACGGAGACACGTAATGTGACACATATGGTTCCCTTGCTACAGTCATTTAAGAGACTCTCCTAGAACAAAATTGAAGACAATTTGTAACACAGCTTTTCTCTAGCAAGCGGTGTGTGAAGATTTCATTTAAAAAATACTGTATGCAAAATACAAGAACCTTTGGCACGAAATGGTGTAATACTGTACGATTTAATGTGACAAAATAAAATTCAACGTGCTGTTACGATTACAGTATTGATACATAAACTTAGATTAGAACGCTTCAGTCATTGAAGAAAAAAAAGACATACTTTTTTTTATACTTCTTGAAAATAAAAAATCCTTTCATAATATAAAAGGATATTTCAAAGAAGGAAGTTTTAGTGTTATTACTAAACAATCTAGTCAAAAGTGTCTGGAGTTATTGATTTCCATTTTGACTACAGTATATGAATCTCAAATATTCTAGTCTTACTATGTGCCAAATAGCTCTATCATCTCTAAACCATTTTTTTCCATATATTCATTAAAAAATCTCTGACAATATCAATGGCACTAAAATGTACTTAAAAAGGAACAAAATTAAAAATTAATAATCTGTTCTGCTTCTATTGGAGAATAATTTTCTCTTATAAATTCTGTAATCTGTCTAATCTTAAGCCTTAATCTTAAATGTACATTTATAGGTTAATTGTAGATGAACACGAAACATTGCTTAAACAGCACTTGTCAAACTTTTCCACTGTAGTGTAAAACTATAGATATGCATGTAATAATACATCAAAGAAACTCAGTTATGCTATTTTAATAAGAAGTAATCAAACTGCACATAAAACGTGACATTGTCACCACAACCAGCTTGTTCCAGGCAAGTTGCAGCCATCAATACAAAATGAAGTAATAACACTCTGGTACGAGTGATTTAAGATCAAAATATGTTCTTTAGTGATGTGTGTTGAATAATAGCGCAGTATACAGTGCCTATGTCACACAAGTGTACAAGTGAATACATATCCTAAAGTACAGTGCTTTACAACACTGTATAATCAGTACAGTGCTTTACAACACTGTATAATCAGTACAGTGCTTTACAACACTGTATAATTAGTACAGTACTCTTCTTACAGCTGCAAGTTTTGAGATGTTTCAGTGGAATGTCTTGTGAAGTATTACTCTAAAAGATTGTGGGAGAATCTTGGGAGACATACTCCCACATCGTAGTATGTCTCCCAAGATTCTCCCACAAAGATAGTTTCTTCCATTGATACATGTATTCATATAGCTGAAAACATTCCATAGTTATGTTTGTGTATCTTACCCAGGAGAACATTTCTCTAGTGGTGGAAGCTTAGATCTCTTTAATTATCTACCATTAGGTAAATTTTCTCACACTATTTTGAGATAAAAACTAGTCATTCTTTTAAACATTTAATGAATTGAATTGATTGAATTGTTACATGTGTACTACCTACCAGCTCTTCAGTGTTTATCAGTGCTAATATACAAGTCATTCTAGAATACGAAAGTCCAAGGCTACAGTATCTACAATTAAGTTAGTTTTCAGGTTGACAGTTTACCCAGCAAGAAGAGCAGTTACGTAGTGCTGTACGTAAGAGCCATTCTAGAAGAGCAGCCTTAGGTATACTCAACAAAATTTAGAAAGATGGAATTATAAGTTTATACAATGTTGGCATTGAGCTTATTTTAATTGAAGATGAGTTTGAAAAAGATATCTCTTAGACTAAGGGAAAACCCCCCTTAGACCCCATGACCTTACAGGCCAAGGCTCGCTAAACCATCTGTGTCGCCACTTACAAAACCTCTCCGTCTTTCTTCAATCATGGCAGCCTGGCTTGTATTTATTAAACAGTTTAAGACTCCCAAAGCACTATGAGGTTATCTATAACAATATTAACCTTTGGTTGGGAATTTTTGAAGCTTGTAAACTATTTACTAAATACTGTATAGACTAAGACTATGATTGAGGAAAGATGTACAGGTTTTGAAGCGAATGCACAAATGCTTGATGAATCCTGGTCCACGGACCACCTGTAAGGGCATGGGGGCTTTTCCTGCAAGGCCAATGGTCCAGGGGTTACCTATTTTCTTTATGATTGTGTCATTGGCGGAACAAAGTAGCCTTCTGCCTACTTTCTCCCTTCTATAACTTACAACTTTATCATTTATTAAAACTTGCTATTTCAGTCTGATATTACATTCCATCTGATTTGCTTTGAAACCATTAATCTTAATCCTTTTTTAATAAAACCTTTTCATTAGCAACTTGGTCTTAATGACAATCCTGGGATACACAATTCCTTAAATCTTGGTGACATTAGTTACCTACAATGTATACTGGCCATATTCATTTTGTCATTTGTGATACTGACTTGTATTGTACAGCCATATAGTAGCAGTGTGTCAGTACTGTACATTACAATACAGTACAGTATAAATGTAACAATGCCTGAATCAGGAATATACTTTGCAGACAGTATGTAATGAAGCATGCACCAATAATAATAATATGAAATTCTCATGCAATCCCTCATAAAATATGTATTACTGATGAAAGTGGTTTGCATTGCTTAAGTTGTGTAAGTTCGATGATGGAAAGTTACCTCAACATTCTAAATGCATTACTCCAAGAAACTTTCCTTCCCACGTGGAAGTAATGAGGACTGCCAAATGCAAGAAAGCAGAACTTGAAGATGGCAAAAATATAAATAGTATACAAATACAACATTTATGGGACAACATTATTCAGTGAGAATATATTGAAAATATCAGTGAACGGTAAATGTCAGAGAAAAGTTAATACCTTGTACAGCCAGGAAGGCAGGCACTGGTGCAGTGCGGAGAAGTCAAATATTAGAATCAAATACAGTACAGTGAAAATCACACTAACGCAAAGCTATGAATAAATATTGAAGCTGTACAATGGAATTGAATGTGTGCCCCTGATCACCTCAAGCACACTCGCTGTTGACTTGATCATGGTGGGTTATTTTCATTATATTAATGACAGACAATGTATTGTACGGTGTTTCATGTCTAATTAACCCTAATATATCTCTCCTACAAAATCACAACAAACAGAATATAAGTATTCCAACAATGACTTTGTGCAATGTATTGTCTCAAATTAACTATTTCTTTATTTAAAGATGTTTCTTAAAGACGGTTAAGTAGTCAATGGTTATTTTCAGCCCTTGGACATTGTTTTCAACACAGCAGTAACATCAACTGACCAAGTGTCATTTCATTCATATCAAAGATTACTTTATAGTAANGCTCTATCATATCTACACTTGAAACTGTGTATGGAGTCAGCCTCCAACCACATCACTACCTAATGCATTTGTTAACTACACTGACACTCAAAAAGTTATTTTTAATATCTTTGTGGCTCATCTAAGTACTCAATTTCCACCTGTGTCCCCTAGAACGTGTGCCCCTTGTGTTAAATAACTTGTCTTAATCTATCCTGTCAATTCCTCTGATATTCTTGTATGTTATCATGCCCCCCCCTCACTCTTCTTTCTTCTTCCAGCGACGTGTTTACCGTAGTTCCCATAGTCCTCTCCTCGTAGCTCAACCCCTCAGTCCGGGTACTAGTCTGGTGGCATACTTCTGAACCTTCTCCAATTTAGTCTTGTGTTTTGCGAAATACGGACTCCATGCTGGAGCTGCATAGTCAAAAATTGGTCTGACATATGTCATATACAAGGTTCTGAATGATTCCTTAAACAAGTTTCTAAAGCCAACCTGGCATATGCCACTGATGATATCTTCTTGATGTGGGCTTCAGTGGAGAGGTCTGGCGTGATATCAACCCCCAGGGCTTTCTCTGAGAAATTCTTGAAGAAAAGGGTGAGATTTAAATTCTTTAAGAATCTCATCTCCCAAATGGGACCTTGTGTCTGGCCTCCTGCTCCCTACACCTATTTTTATTACTTTACATTTGTTCGGGTTAAACTCTAACAGCCATTTGTTAGACCATTGTGTGTGTGTATTTAACCGGATGTAAGGGGACTACTCCCCTATTTCAGCCGTTTAAAGGCTGAAATACCAAGCTGTTTAACAAATACAAAGCTGCTATAATCTAGAAAAGATATACAGGTTTCGTAAATTGTTACGCAAATGCTTGCGGAATTCTGGCCCAGTAGAATAATTATAATGAGCTAGTGTAGCCTTGTCTTGCCCCACTGATTTAGACGCCCTCGTCATGACATCCCAACTCTAATTCTAGCCACAATACATCACATTGGGCAATTTCAGCATCATGGCGAGGGAGGACCTGCTGCATGGGTAACAGCCTCTCCTCCATATCGACCTACTCTGGCTTTGCGCCCTGGAGAGGCCACTTCTGCCTCGACAACCCGAGCGCAACTCCAGTCTCCCGAGACTGTTGGATGCCTGCTACTATACTGGGAATGAAAATCCACTACGGTTTCACCATAGCCCGTGCTACTTGAAACTTTTTTGCTCCTAGTAACTGAATCTAAACCAACAAAACTGGGAAATGACATAATACCATATAACTGAAATAGGGCACACGTTTGGAGAGGAAAATGTGTGAATGGCCGGGCTGGTCGACAATAGCGCAGGTGGACAGGGGCCACTAGACCCTTAATGCCTCCATTATCCCCCCACTCCCAAACCAAAAACGATTATCCGAGTTTGTCGGTTTATGTGCCAACCCCTCCACCGCCGGCCCCACCCAACACTGGCTGTCAAAAGAGACGGAATAATCCGATTTTTCAGTGATGATTTCGGAATGCAAGTTACATCCGTACGCATTGCCACCGAATTTGTAAAATCTAGCTAACCTATCGTAATGCAACGTGACCTAGCTCAACCGAGCCTAACACAGCCTAACCTAACGGAGCCTAACACAGCCTAACCTAACGGGGCCTAACACAGCCTAACCTAACGGAGCCTAACACAGCCTAACCTAACGGAGCCTAACACAACCTAAGCTAACGGAGCCTAACCTAACGGAGCCTAACACAGCCTAACCTAACGGAGCCTAACACAGCCTAACCTAACGGAGCCTAACACAGCCTAACCTAACGGAGCCTAACACAACCTAAGCTAACGGAGCCTAACCTAACGGAGCCTAACACAGCCTAACCTAACGGAGCCTAACACAGCCTAACCTAACGGAGCCTAACACAGCCTAACCTAACGGAGCCTAACACAGCCTAACCTAACGGAGCCTAACACAGCCTAAGCTAACGGAGCCTAACCTAACGGAGCCTAACACAGCCTAACCTAACGGAGCCTAACACAGCCTAACCTAACGGAGCCTAACACAGCCTAACCTAACGGAGCCTAACACAGCCTAACCTAACGGAGCCTAACACAGCTTAAGCTAACGGAGCCTAACCTAACGATAGCGGTTCTGACAATCAGGAAAGTGAGCTTTGTCGAGACGGCAGTGTTCAATTTGACCGTAGCCTGTAGGTTCGACACGCCGCGGGCTCGGCCTGCTATAGCCTCGTCCGGCCTGCAGAAAAACCTCACGCGAGTCAGCTGCTGTTGGTGCTGCTGACAATTGTCCGGACATGGCCATGAATATAAATGGCTGACACTTATTGTATGGTATATGTTAACGATCACACGCCAGTTGTTCTCCCAATGATTGCTTATTGGCAATAATTCCCCAGCCCAAGCTTTGGTCGTAACTCATAGCCTCATTAGCATTTTGAGCGGGCCGTAAATTGTAATAACCACTTTTATCGGCTGCTCCGGAATTTCATCAAGGATTCGAATTAAAATCTTGTGAAATCAAAAGCTTCTATTCCGATAAGAAAAATTAATTAAAATTTTGGGGTAATTAGATTTGGAAGGGAAAATGGAATCTGTTATATACATGCTCATGAGCGTACGCACACACATATATTCGACCAAAGAACCAGAGCTCAACCTCCGCAAGCACTACTAGGTAAGTACACGGGCTCCACTCTTCACAGCCCCTCCAGAAGCTCCACACTCCTTCAAGACTACGGGCTCACCATAGCCCGTGCTACTTGGAACTTTTTGTTCAAGTAGCGAATCTTTAACAACAACAATCCTTCAAGAAATCCCATTGTAACAGGGGGGGGCCAGAAACACCTGCAGTGGCCAGTAAACAACTGCAGGAATCCCAAAGTTCCTGCAGAAGCCCAATAACCCCTAGAGGTGCCCATAATCTCCTATAATATGCATAAACACCTGCAGGGAACCCATTAAGAAAGTAGGTGTTTGCAATATTGCCTCCATTTTGGCGGCCATGTTTGTAATTTATCTCATGTCTGGTTGTCTCATCTGGACAAAGTGCATGGCAGTGTGGTATGGATATGTTGACCAAACCACACACTAGAAGGTGAAGGGACGACGAGGTTTCGGTCCGTCCTGGACCATTCTCAATCGACTTGAGAATGGTCCAGGACGGACCGAAACGTCGTCGTCCCTTCACCTTCTAGTGTGTGGTTTGGTCAACATACTTTAGCCACGTTATTGTGACTCCTCGCCTGGTATGGATATATTACCACGCTAACATGCTCATCACCATGGAGTCGTAGTTATACCAAGTCTTGACGCAAATACTAATAGTAATATTAATCAGATTTTTATAAAATACATTTGAAACATGACACAGTGGAGGATTCGTGGGTAAACAATGTAATATAAAGCCACTAATATGTATAGAGCATTTCGGACGTATTAAATATGCGATAAGAATAATGGATTTAGGAACTGGATTTCGTGTTTTTTTTATGTTTAACAAGTTACAGGTGTGATAAACTATTTTCACACAGTGTATATTTCCCTATTATGCACATATTTCAGTGGGTGCAAAGTTTACAAACTTTGAGGGGGGGGGGGAGCGTTAGGTGCCGATAGGCTATCTGAAAAACTGATGTTTGATTGATAGTTTTTTTTTTTTTTATTTTTTTTTATTTTTTTATGGATAGTGTTTGTTTTATGCTATTTTGGAGATAATCCTATTTTAGAGATTATGGTGTGTGCTATTATCCTAACCCAGCCTCTTTAGTACTTTTGTAACTGCACCATCGTACACATATTTGACGTAATGGATAATTATATATTAGAAATTGGTACTATTCACTATATAAAGTCCAGGAAAAATAAGTGAGAAATTAAACTTAAATATTCCTAGGCCTTGTATAGCACGTTAAATATTCCTAGGCCATGTATAGCACGTTAAATATTCCTAGGCCATGTATAGCACGTTAAATATTCCTAGGCCATGTATAGCACGTTAAATATTCCTAGGCCATGTATAGCACGTTAAATATTCCTAGGCCATGTATAGCACGTTAAATATTCCTAGGCCATGTATAGCACGTTAAATATTCCTAGGCCTGGTATAGCACCTTAAATATTCCTAGGCCATGTATAGCACCTTAAATATTCCTAGGCCATGTATAGCACCTTAAATATTCCTAGGCCTTGTATAGCACCTTAAATATTCCTAGGCCTTGCATAGCACCTTAAATATTCCTTGGCCTTGTATAGCACATATATGCACTATACTAGACCTCAGTTAGCCTATATTAAGACTAGGATGGTTCGTTTTAATTTGCAACATAAATACAAAATCTTTTCCAGTTTGTCCAAATTCAATAGTACCAAATTCTGCTTTCTAATTGTCCGTCACGTCACTATGTAGGATGGTCGACATCGTTACTTAAAGTACTATCTAAACAGAAGGATGAACTGTATTATCTTTCTAAAAAGGAGGATGGACTATTATCTTATCTTCCCCCGCTTCGCTGCCAGTCCTTAAATACGCCTCTGTTCACACAGCAGTAATTGAGCACGTGGGCCAGATTCACGAAGCAGTTACGCAAGCACTTACGAACCAGGGGCCAGAGTCACGAAACAGTTACGCAAGCACTTACGAACCTGGGGCCAGAGTCACGAAACAGTTACGCAAGCACCTACGAACCTGTCCATCTTTTCTCAATCTTTGGCGGCTTTGTTTACAATTATTAAACAGTTAATGAGCTCCGAAGCACCAGGAGGCTGTTTATAACAATAACAACAGTGATTGGCAAGTTTCATGCTTGTAAACTGTTTAATAAATGTAACCAAAGCCGTCAAAGATTGAGGAAGATGTACACGTTCGTAAGTGCTTGCGTAACTGCCTCGTGAATCTGGCCCCAGGTTCGTAAGTGCTTGCGTAACTGCTTCGTGAATCTCTCCCCTGGTTGTCAAACGATTGACAGATCGTATTCCAGGGGAAACTAGTAAGTGAGGCTTACCATGAGCTAGGGGAAGGGAAAGCTCCTAGCCTGGTAACAGGCGTCAGCAGTAGTCTGTTCCGGTACTCACCTCTATGAAAATAAAAAGAAATTGTCCCAATTTAGAGATTATCCTAGTTTCTAAAATATACCATGATTACGATAAGTTGTAAAATAGGACATTATAGTGATTATGCTAATCTCTAAAATGAAAAATTAATAATGTCTAAAATAGGACATTATAGACATTAGGATAATATCTAAAATGAAAAATTAATGTCTGAAATAGGACATTATAGACATTAGGATAATATCTAAAATGAAAAATTAATAATGTCTGAAATAGGACATTATAGACATTAGGATAATATCTAAAATGAAAAATTAATAATGTCTGAAATAGGAGCGCTTAAACGAACACAGTACTAAATATGGCTGTGGCTTGCGCTTAACTTGGACCTGTTGCCTGGTTATGGCGGCAGCTTAAACCCACAAACACTCAGGCTAATGGGATAGTGTGAAAAGTGGCGGGCTGAGGGTAATGAATCAAGGCCAAATGGGGCGAACCATTGAATAACTGGTTATCCGTAGAGTCCATTGTCGGGTCCCAGGCAGCCTCTCCCACGCTCTCGAGAAAACTACTTTATTTGTGAGGGGAGAGAGAGGACGAGGAAGTGGAGAGAGTAGTAGTAGTAATAGTGGTGGTGGTGGTAGTGGAGGTGGTAGTGGTAGTGGAGGTGGTGGTGGTAGTGGAGGTGGTGGTAACAGTAGGGGGAGAAGAGTGTGTGTATTCACCTAGTTGTGCTTGCGGGGGTTGAGCTCTGGCTCTTTGGTCCCGCCTCTCAACTGTGTGTGTGTGTGTGTGTGTGTGTGTATACGTGAGTATAACGAGCACACACGTGCGTGCATGAGTGTGGCTGGTTATAGTGACACTGGTGGTGGACAAGGTTGCTCAGGTGTGGTTGGCCAGGACAGGAGTAATTGGTTACATGGGGGATATATATGTATGGAAGATGTTAGGAGGGGGTGACGGGAGACATCTCCTGTCCACGAGGCTCACCATAGCCCGTGCTTCTTGCCCAGCTCCTGTGCCAGGTAAGTTACGGGCTCACCATAGCCCGTGCTACTTGCCCCGCTCCTGTGCCAGGTAAGTTACGGGCTCACCATAGCCCGTGCTACTTGCCCAGCTCCTGTGCCAGGTAAGTTACGGGCTCACCATAGCCCGTGCTACTTGCCCAGCTCCTGTGCCAGGTAAGTTACGGGCTCACCATAGCCCGTGCTACTTACCCCGCTCCTGTGCCAGGTAAGCTACGGCTCACCATAGCCCGTGCTACTTGGAACTTGTTCCGAGTAGCTGAATCTATAACAACAACAACATAGGAGGTGGTGTCCCCCTCTCAAAATGTTGTTAAATGTGTCTGTACTTAAAGGAAAAAGCTGTTAGCCTAGGCTCGTGGCTGGGCTAAGATACTTGAGACTGTACGTATGGACTACACGCAGTGGTCACAATATCCACGAGTGACATTGCTTCCACGTTGAATCAACATTAATGCAACGTTGACTCTAAGTTGTTGAGTTGAATCAGCGTTGCTCTTGCATATTGTGGCCACTTGTGCTTAATGACCATGTGTGACCACCTCCGCTCTCACCTTTAAGTTTTTTTTTGTATTAACAAGTTGCAGAACCTCAGAACAACTTAGTGTCTTCAATGTAAGTCTTTTCTAAACTTCGTTTTTGTAGAAGAGTTCTTACACTCTTGTGAAGCCACTAGCACGTATAGCATTTCAGGCAGGTCCTTAATCTTAATTTTCCATGGATTACGACCCGCCAAATCGTTTACCAACCAGGTACCCATTCACTGCTGAGTGAACAGAGGTAACAGTTCAGGATTGTGCCTAGTCAATCCTCCCCGGCCAGGATACGAACCCAGGTCAAAGCACTCGCGAAGCGCCGGGTGAGTGCTTGCGCCACGGGGACTGCCAGGAACTACTAAGGAACCACCCTAATACAGTAATAACAAGTGTGTATAATAGGAAATAGTACAGGTTTAATTAGGTGGCTGATATTANGACGTTGCTACAACGTTCAAACAAGTTTTAACACCTCCAAACCAGTTATAAAAACCAATATATCAAGTTGTAACAACGTTCTAATACGTCATAAACACGTTAAGCCAAGATGTAACAACTTTATTACAAGTTGTGACAAGCGGAAAATAGAGACAGTTACGGTTTGTGTTTCCAGGGAAGGTACATACAAAGATGGTGAGTTACGAACATAATGTTGGATTTATAGAGCTAGTACATACAATACCTAAAGCCACTAATACGCATAGTGTTTTGGGCAGTTGGTTATGGAGAAGGTTTAATGTTGTTCCTGAAGGCTTTTTTGACCTGTCCCGAACACCATCAGTCACTCAGGTCATCCACCCACTCAGGTCATCCACCAGGCCACTCATCCACACACCCCATCCACTAAAACTATCCACCAGGCCAAGATACCAGCTCAGACACCTGGAAGCCCACCCCAATCCTCTCACTAAATCTATTTAGAAGTAGTTTCAATACCTACGCGTGACTCAATGACCTTATGAAGTTGTTAACGTGACCTCGTGGGTAGGGTGACCTGTGGGGGGGGGGAGGGGGGCAGGAGGGAGGAAATTGGGGACAAAACAATTAGTGGCTCTGTTGATATGTGACGTCATCAGCCAATCACTCTCTCGAGGACAAGAAGGGCGCATGTCGCAATGACCTTACTGTTTGGGGCGAACCCACTCATAGGGTGAGTATGGGGTGCACAATAAACTACCCCTCACAGCATGAGTATGGGGTGCACAAGCCACTACCCCTCACAGCATGAGTATGGGGTGCACAAGCAACTACCCCTCACAGCATGAGTATGGGGTGCACAAGCCACTACCCCTCACAGCATGAGTATGGGGTGCACAAGCCACTACCCCTCACAGCATGAGTATGGGGTGCACAAGCCACTACCCCTCACAGCATGAGTATGGGGTGCACAAGCCACTACCCCTCACAGCATGAGTATGGGGTGCACAAGCCACTACCCCTCACAGCATGAGTATGGGGTGCACAAGCCACTACCCCTCACAGCATGAGTATGGGGTGCACAAGCCACTACCCCTCACAGCATGAGTATGGGGTGCACAAGCCACTACCCCTCACAGCATGAGTATGGGGTGCACAAGCCACTACCCCTCACAGCATGAGTATGGGGTGCACAAGCCACTACCCCTCACAGCATGAGTATGGGGTGCACAAGCCACTACCCCTCACAGCAGGAGTATGGGGTGCACAAGCCACTACCCCTCACAGCATGAGTATGGGGTGCACAAGCCACTACCCCTCACAGCAGGAGTATGGGGTGCACAAGCCACTACCCCTCACAGCATGAGTATGGGGTGCACAAGCAACTACCCCTCACAGCATGAGTATGGGGTGCACAAACAACTACCCCTCACAGCATGAGTATGGGGTGCACAAGCCACTACCCCTCACAGCATGAGTATGGGGTGCACAAGCCACTACCCCTCACAGCATGAGTATGGGGTGCACAAGCAACTACCCCTCACAGCAGGAGTATGGGGTGCACAAGCAACTACCCCTCACAGCATGAGTATGGGGTGCACAAGCCACTACCCCTCACAGCATGAGTATGGGGTGCACAAGCCACTACCCCTCACAGCATGAGTATGGGGTGCACAAGCAACTACCCCTCACAGCAGGAGTATGGGGTGCACAAGCCACTACCCCTCACAGCATGAGTATGGGGTGCACAAGCCACTACCCCTCACAGCATGAGTATGGGGTGCACAAACAACTACCCCTCACAGCATGAGTATGGGGTGCACAAGCCACTACCCCTCACAGCATGAGTATGGGGTGCACAAGCCACTACCCCTCACAGCATGAGTATGGGGTGCACAAGCCACTACCCCTCACAGCATGAGTATGGGGTGCACAAGCCACTACCCCTCACAGCATGAGTATGGGGTGCACAAGCAACTACCCCTCACAGCATGAGTATGGGGTGCACAAGCCACTACCCCTCACAGCATGAGTATGGGGTGCACAAGCAACTACCCCTCACAGCATGAGTATGGGGTGCACAAGCCACTACCCCTCACAGCATGAGTATGGGGTGCACAAACAACTACCCCTCACAGCATGAGTATGGGGTGCACAAACAACTACCCCTCACAGCATGAGTATGGGGTGCACAAGCCACTACCCCTCACAGCATGAGTATGGGGTGCACAAGCAACTACCCCTCACAGCATGAGTATGGGGTGCACAAGCAACTACCACTCACAGCATGAGTATGGGGTGCACAAGCCACTACCCCTCACAGCATGAGTATGGGGTGCACAAGCCACTACCCCTCACAGCATGAGTATGGGGTGCACAAACAACTACCCCTCAAAGCATGAGTATGGGGTGCACAAACAACTACCCCTCACAGCATGAGTATGGGGTGCACAAGCCACTACCCCTCACAGCATGAGTATGGGGTGCACAAGCAACTACCCCTCACAGCATGAGTATGGGGTGCACAAGCCACTACCCCTCACAGCATGAGTATGGGGTGCACAAGCCACTACCCCTCACAGCATGAGTATGGGGTGCACAAGCCACTACCCCTCACAGCATGAGTATGGGGTGCACAAGCAACTACCCCTCACAGCATGAGTATGGGGTGCACAAGCCACTACCCCTCACAGCATGAGTATGGGGTGCACAAGCCACTACCCCTCACAACATGAGTATGGGGTGCACAAGCAACTACCCCTCACAGCATGAGTATGGGGTGCACAAGCAACTACCCCTCACAGCATGAACACCATTCAGCCATACACAGTACAGCAATTCCACTATTGTTTGCAATTTATTAATAGCTCATGTATGGTTTTTGAACCATACAATGGGGTGGTTCAGTAGTTATACAGTAATTGGAAGGCAGTCAGTAAAGATGTAGAGAAAGACGCCCCAATTGACAGGAAAAGTGTCAAAGAAAACGGTGAATCTGTGTCAAAGAAAATCGCACAATATGGTAGACTTAAGAAAACTGACTCAAAGGAAAGGGGGCGCATAAGATGGTGGACCACGCCATGGTGGACCAGGCATGGTGGACCACGCCATGGTGGGCCACGCCATTGTGGGCCACGCCATGGTGGGCCACGCCATGGAGGGCCACGCCATGGTGGACCACGCCATGGTGGACCAGGCATGGTGGACCAGGCATGGTGGACCAAGCTATGTATGGTGGACCAAGCTATGTATGGTGGACCACGCCATGGTGGACCACGCCATGGTGGACCACGCCATGGTGGACCACGCCATGGTGGACCACGCCATGGTGGACCACGCCATGGTGGACTACGCCATGGTGGACCAGGCATGGCAATGCCTGACACCTCTTCCCTGGTTATGAAGGCGCTCAGAACACAGGCACCTCTTGAAGCACCTCTATAGCCTCACTAGGCTAGCATCTGTCCCCAGAGGGCGAGGGGACAGAGCAGCAGGTGTGGTTCTCACACACCTGCTCACCCTGCTACTTCCGTAATTCTGCTGCTGTTGTTGTTTAAGATTAGCTACCTGGAACAAAGGTTCCAAGTAGCACGGGCTATGGCGAGCCCGTAGGCCTAGTAACAAATCACCTATCGACTACAACTCTCAAAACAATCCCGTTAGCCTCTTGGACACGAGGCTACGTTCGTATATATATATATATATATATATATATATATATATATATATATATATATATATATATATATATATATATATATATATATATATATATTTATATATATAAGACGTGGCATAAATGTAATGAAGGTTCACGTAAACACAGCGTTTAAAATTTATAAACAAAAAAATACTGTCAGAAGTAGGCTATCCTGCAGTCTTGGGAGACTATGGAGTCGCACTCTGGCTGACCTAGGCTAGAATGGACAGGCTATAGCACTCTGGCTGCCCTAGGCTAGAATGGACAGGCTGGAGCACTCTGGTTGCCCTAGGCTAGAGTGGACAGGCTGGAGCACTCTGGTTGCCCTAGGCTAGAGTGGACAGGCTGGAGCACTCTGGCTGCCTAGGCTAGAATGGGCAGGCTGGAGCACTCTGGTTGCCCTAGGCTAGAGTGGACAGGCTGGAGCACTCTGGTTGCCCTAGGCTAGAGTGGGCAGGCTGGAGCACTCTGGCTGCCTAGGCTAGAATGGGCAGGCTGGAGCACTCTGGTTGC
Source organism: Procambarus virginalis (assembly GCA_020271785.1). Lineage (NCBI taxonomy): Eukaryota > Metazoa > Arthropoda > Malacostraca > Decapoda > Cambaridae > Procambarus > Procambarus virginalis. The sequence continues at coordinate 21,687,398 of WNGS01169217.1, forward strand.
ACTAGGCTAGAGTGGACAGGCTGGAGCACTCTGGTTGCCCTAGGCTAGAATGGACAGGCTGGAGCACTCTGGTTGCCCTAGGCTAGAATGGACAGGCTGGAGCACTCTGGTTGCCCTAGGCTAGAATGGACAAGCTGGAGCACTCTGGCTGCCCTAGGCTAGAGTGGACAGGCTGGAGCACTCTGGCTGCCCTAGGCTAGAGTGGACAGGCTATAGCACTCTGGCTGCCCTAGGCTAGAATGGACGGCCGGAGCACTGGCTGCCCTAGGCTAGAATGGACAGGCTATAGCACTCTGGCTGCCCTAGGCTAGAATGGACAGGCTATAGCACTCTGGCTGCCCTAGGCTAGAATGGACAGGCTATAGCACTCTGGCTGCCCTAGGCTAGAATGGACAGGCTGGAGCACTCTGGTTGCCCTAGGCTAGAATGGACAGGCTATAGCACTCTGGCTGACCTAGGCTAGAATGGACAGGCTATAGCACTCTAGCTGACCTAGGCTAGAATGGACAGGCTATAGCACTCTGGCTGCCCTAGGCTAGAATGGACAGGCTATAGCACTCTGGCTGCCCTAGGCTAGAATGGACAGGCTATTGCTCTCTGGCTGCCCTAGGCTAGAATGGACAGGCTATAGCACTCTGGCTGACCTAGGCTAGAATGGACAGGCTGGAGCACTCTGGTTGCCCTAGGCTAGAATGGACAGGCTATAGCACTCTGGCTGCCCTAGGCTAGAATGGACAGGCTGGAGCACTCTGGCTGCCCTAGGCTAGAATGGACAGGCTGGAGAACTCTGGTTGCCCTAGGCTAGAATGGACAGGCTGGAGAACTCTGGTTGCCCTAGGCTAGAATGGACAGGCTATAGCACTCTGGCTGCCCTAGGCTAGAATGGACAGGCTATAGCACTCTGGCTGCCCTAGGCTAGAATGGACAGGCTGGAGAACTCTGGCTGCCCTAGGCTAGAATGGACAGGCTATAGCACTCTGGCTGCCCTAGGCTAGAATGGACAGGCTATAGCACTCTGGCTGCCCTAGGCTAGAATGGACAGGCTGGAGAACTCTGGTTGCCCTAGGCTAGGCTCCAGGGCGCAAATCCTGGATAGGTCGATTGAAAGTCAGATTCAACTTTCCGCTGACAGTAGAAATTCAACAAAATAATAATAACTTGTCTCAGACAGCTTCAATCCAATTACCACGCATAATTAGAGCACAATTATGTAACTTAATATTAACCTTAATCAAGATTGCAATGATTGCACTCATCATGATGACTATAATGATTGAAATGATGATTCCAATCATTAAATAAAATCTTAAGCTTTGCGTATCCTATTCAAATATTTAAGCAAAGACCTGAAGATAGAATTACCCTAATTATATGTATAGTCTCGGCACATCCTGTCACATGAATACATATGTATATAATAGCCAAATGCCTGTCAGTTGCCATGGGAACTCTTAATCAACACAACAAGTAAAGGGGAAGACATATTAGTTAGATATTAAAGGTATTTATTACCGGTGTGAAGCTCCCATGTGTCGCCGGCTGACTGAAGCCTCATCATATCCTCCACGTGTCCTGGCGACACACGTATCCTCCACGTGTCCTGGCGACACACGTATCCTCCACGTGTCCTGGCGACACACGTATCCTCCACGTGGCTCAACTCGCCATTCAAGGTACAAATCTGCTGGGTTTCCGGGAGAGCGCCGAGGGCACAACCTGCCAGCCTGGAGTCTGGCTGGACAGTGAGCCGGTCTTCGCTCCCTGGGTTCAGCTCCACGACAGCCTCACAGAAACCTCCTCGCTGATTGGCTGAGCATCTGAGGGACCACCACTCATCTTTCTCGTTGTATGAGCCTAAGGCATGTGTCCCCGGATCTCTCGGCGGCCGCCATTTTGTTTCGTAATTTGCCACAATTTATCCTTTTATAGCTAAATATTATGCAAAATTGTGTACAAGAATCGTTTCTTTTTCATTTAAATAACAGCTTGGGCCGTCTGTGATCTGTTTAGATGGGGGAAAATGGCTCTTGAGGCCGGAAAGGCCTGATAGACGGCGATCGTAACATTAAACAGAGAAAGATGACGAGAGAAAGTGACACAATAAAGAACAAAAATCTAGGGACCCAGCAAGGAAGAAAAATCCGAAGTTCTTCACGAAAGCGGGAACAAGAAAAACCCAAAAAAATCACAGTATTAATGAGAGAGTCCAAGGAAGGCCTCAGAAGGAAGCCTAAACAACAGATTATAGGAGACTCCTGCAGCAATTAAGAGTAATATAATTGCTCCGAATTCTAAGACGTTTCAGTGGAGATAATTAGATGTGCCCATTAATTACACATAACTCATCCTTAAGCACTTCCACTTTCCAGAGGAGAAACATTAATCCTAAGTCCACTAATTATAATTATTGTGCACCTCCCAAGTGAACAGGCATCACTCAGGCCAGCCAACAGGTAAACTGCAATACCTTGGCCGGTTTGGCAAAGTGAAGAAAAGCTTGTAAAATTATCCCGAAGAACGGAAGCATTACGGGCTCACCATAGCCCGTGCTACATGGACGTTCTTAGTAGCTCAAACACCAACAAACGGACGGAAGCATTGTAGTTCAGTCTAACTCGAATGGTGGATCAGATAGTCGAGAGAGATCACAGATCATAAACTCGAGCTACAGCTCTCGTCCCGCATTCGAGCTCTCGACCCACAGCCTCGCTCAAGCTCCCGGCCTCGTCTCAGCTATCTCTACACACCACTACATGTCGACTACACGACTGGAGAACAGTCCCCGTGGCACAGTGGTAAAGCATTAGCTCAATTTTCGCACGCGCTTTGGCCTGGGTTCGTATCCTGGCCACTGTACATATTCGTATTCATATGTACTTTTACATTATTATTATCTTCCTTCTAAAGATGTATTATTAAATACGAAAGTACTTAAGGAAATTTCTGTTTCAATTCTTCCTACGTGGTCTGACACTAAAATTTTTATCACGTGTTAATTTTCGTGATTTACACACATTATTATTATTATAATACTTGTTGATAACCCTCGAATTTTACTATAATATACCTATTAATCTTCCTCACTATTTCTTATAATATACCTATTAACATTTTTCAAATTTGCTATAAATTGCCTACTTTAAATTATCTGTTAGATTAAGGACCTGCCCGAAACATTATGCGTGTTAGTGGCTTTACAAGAATGTAAAAACATCAATGTTATGTACTCTCATAACATCAATGTACCTTCTTGATAAATAAATAAATATAGATAAATAAATTTTCATCTTAAATAAATAAATAAATAATTATTATAATTATAAAATAGTTAACCCAAAAAATAAGAGAAAATGTGGCAAAGAATATTTAAAAAAGAAAACGTAAAAGTAGGGTAAACTTTATAAAAAAGCGTTACCCTATGGACATTATAAATTCATAATTCATTGTCTGTGAACAGGCAGCCAGTGTATATTTATATACGTTAAGTTTCTATCGAAGTCTCCGCCACAAACCAAAATATGTCAATTACTGAAAATGGCGATGTGTCATATTTTGCCCAAATCCCCCTGCAGTTTTAAAAATATATAAAAATATCTCAAATCTGACTCAAAAGCGTTATTTTGGAGCTGAATTCTGGATCACTGCACATATTTGCTGTTTGAAATTACGAATTTTTATACCGACGGGGCCACTTACTGTGTGTGTGTGTGTGTGTGTGTGTGTGTGTGTGTGTGTGTGTGTGTGTGTGTGTGTGTGTGTGTGTGTGTGTGTGTGTGTGTGTGTTTCACTGAATATAACTGCAAATTCTGTATTAATTAATTTCTTGTTTAGGGCATCTATCCCTCTGACTAGTGCTCTTGCATCTTGGTTTAATTGGAAGAGTTCTCCAAATGTCATCTTTATTCGAGGCGAAGAAAAATAAATAATTATATACCTGTAGAATGTATTACACTTCTTATAAATTTACATAACGTTTCGAGCCTACATGGTTCATTCTCAAGTGCTGGGACAGCAAGATGGTTACGTCACCCAAGAGATGGCACGGGCATGAATAGCCCATAAATGGGTGAAGGATAGGGGACGTAAATAGGGATGAAGCATATACAAAGATTAATCAGGTGTAGTGGGAATGCAGTAACACCTGATTAATCAGGTGTTACTGCATGTTGATCAGTAACGCTACACACTGGGGAATGATCAATAACGCTACACACTGTGGAATGATCAGTAACGCTACACACTGGGAATGATCAGTAACGCTACACACTGGGGAATGATCAGTAACGCTACACACTGGGGAATGATCAGTAACGCTACACACTGGGGAATGATCAATAACGCTACACACTGGGGAATGATCAGTAACGTCACACACTGGGGAATGATCAATAACGCTACACACTGGAGAATGATCAGTAACGTCACACACTGGGGAATGATCAATAACGCTACACACTGGGGAATGATCAGTAACGTCACACACTGGGGAATGATCAGTAACGCTACACACTGGGGAATGATCAGTAACGCTACACACTGGGGAATGATCAATAACGTCACACACTGTGGAATGATCAATAACGCTACACACTGTGGAATGATCAATAACGCTACACACTGGAGAATGATCAGTAACGTTACACACTGTGGAATGATCAATAACGCTACACACTGTGGAATGATCAATAACGCTACACTACACTGGGGAATGATCAGTAACGTTACACACTGGGGAATGATCAGTAACGCTACACACTGGGAATGATCAGTAACGTTACACACTGGGGAATGATCAGTAACGCTACACACTGGGGAATGATCAATAACGCTACACACTGGGGAATGATCAATAACGTCACACACTGGGGAATGATCAATAACGCTACACACAACTGGGGGAATGATCAATAACGCCACACACTGGGGAATGATCAGTAACGCTACACACCTGGGGAATGATCAGTAACGTTACACACTGGGGAATGATCAGTAACGCTACACACTGGGGAATGATCAATAACGCTACACACTGGGGAATGATCAATAACGTCACACACTGGGGAAGATCAATAACGCTACACACACTGGGGAATGATCAATAACGTCACACACTGGGGAATGATCAGTAACGCTACAACACTGGGGAATGATCAGTAACGCTACACACTGGGGAATGATCAATAACGTTACACACTGGGGAATGATCAGTAACGCTACACACTGGGGAATGATCAATAACGCTACACACTGGGGAATGATCAGTAACGTTACACACTGGGGAATGATCAATAACGTTACACACTGGGAATGATCAATAACGTCACACACTGGGAATGATCAGTAACGCTACACACTGGGGAATGATCAGTAACGTTACACACTGGGGAATGATCAGTAACGTCACACACTGGGGAATGATCAGTAACGCTACACACTGGGGAATGATCAGTAACGCTACACACACTGGGAATGATCAGTAACGCTACACACTGGGGAATGATCAATAACGCTACACACACTGGGAATGATCAGTAACGTTACACACTGGGAATGATCAATAACGTTACACACTGGGGAATGATCAATAACGTTACACACTGGGGAATGATCAATAAACGCTACACACTGGGGAATGATCAGTAACGCTAACACACTGGGGAATGATCAGTAACGTTACACACTGGGGAATGATCAGTAACGTTACACACTGGGGGAAATGATCAGTAACGCTACACACTGGGGAATGATCAATAACGTCACACACTGGGGAATGATCAATAACGTTACACACTGGGGAATGATCAATAACGCTACACACTGGGGAATGATCAGTAACGCTACACACTGGGGAATGATCATGTAACATTATGGGAAGCCAGTTCACCGCCGCGACATATGCTGCGATAATTAAAATTTACTGATATGTGCGCTTCAGTAAATTATATAACCAAATTAATGACAATGCTTGATTCCTTCCTCCACGTTCCCCGCCTCTCATGAGGCTTCTTCTCTCCTGTGACGACTCATCCTCATGAAGAATGAGTAGCATGAGTAAGTATGAGTTCATATTAATGAAGAGTTGAGATGTGAAGTCTTTGTTATTGTTATGGTGGTAAAAGTTGTGTATAATTCTATTGTTTGTGGTTCCTGTCCTGATGTTTGGGTTAGTAATGTTTACTGTTGGTAAACATGTTCTCGCAAGAGTAGGTGAGTAGGTGAATATGTGAGTGTGTGAGTAGGTGAATATATGAGAATGTGTGTGAATATGTGAGTGTGTTGTGGATATGTGAGTGTGTGTGTTGAGTGGTGAATATGAGAGTGAGTAGGTGAATGTGAGTGTGTGTGAGTAGGTGAATATGTGAGTAGTTGAATATGTGAGTTGTGTGAGTAGGTGAATATATGAGAATGTGTGTGAATATGTGAATATGTAGCTGGTGGAGGGGGGGGGGTTAGTGGACGGAACTGACAACAGAGGCGCCAGTCTATCACCGACCGCGGTGACGTGAGGAAGGTCGCTCCTTGTGCTCCTAGCGACGCGTTCTCGTTCCTGTTAGTCGACCTTCCTTGTCGACTCCATGTCCTCCCAGCCCTTCCTCCTCCTCCTGGGTGGCCTCCTCGCCGCTCTTCACAGGTAAAAACACCGTCTGCAAGTGTCTGAGAATGCTTGGTCGAAGTCATTACGGCGTAGACCCAATCAGGACCAAGATTGACATGTTTCCAGTTTCTTGACATGTTTGAGATGCTCCTGTCACCTACGGCATCGACTAATGTAATGTGACGCATATTTCTTAATCCGTAAGATTAGCATGGATCTTGCACGAGTCTTGCAGAGGCGCAAGATATCTTGGCCTTTATGTCTTGAGAACTTGCGTCATCACGGTAAGGTTAGGTCGTGTCCACCTTCTCGTAGCAACATTCTTGTTCTTAACGCTTCTCTGTGGACGTTATCTTGGCGCTGAGACACGTTGGCGTAATCAAATCATATCTATTGTTTATTGAGGTCAAAGTACATACATACAAGATGAATTACACGCATAATGTTGGATGATTTAGGGTCATATGTTATGAGGGGTCAAGTAGCCTCGGATATAAAGTCTTGGAAACTTGTAAGTGATCAAGTCTCCCGTCTTATCCACTTCTGTCCATCTTAGCCTGGTCGAAGGGTTCATTACATCCTACTCCAGAAACTGGTCTTTGACAATCCGAGTGGACAGCACGCTGGACTTGTGGTCCCGGGTTCGATCCCAGGCGCCGGAGAGAAACAATGGGCAGATTTTCTTTCACCCTATGCCCCTGTTACCTAGCAGTAAAATAGGTACCTGGGTGTTAGTCAGCTGTCACGGGCTGCTTCCTGGGGGTGGAGGCCTGGTCGAGGGGACACTAAAGCCCCGAAATCATCTCATGATAACTCAAGTTCAATGGGGAAGGGGGAATTAATTAAGAATTAATTAAACCGTATTCCTCAGCTTGTGACTGCCAGCCTCCGGTCCTTTCTCAACCAATGACTCTTCCCTCCTTCACCTATTATTGTTTTTTTAAATCGTGTATTTTTGGTTGTAAATGGAATTCTATTCTGCTGTGGTGGACCGCGTGTTTGAGGTCGTGAGCGGCGTTGGTGGGGATTTAAGCCAGTTTTTGTGGGAACAGCTTGGGCTGGCCCGCATGGCTGCCACGCTGCCCAGTCATGGTGTAAACAGTTTCCCAGTGTACCTCCTAATACTCTACCTTAAGCAACACTCTCCTGCACTTCCTCAACACGTAATCTAATTCAAGTCATCTATGTAATTATGTTTTATTTTATTTGTACAATATTCTTCCAAGTTAATCATTTCCTCCTTCGTGAAAGTAACATTTCGCGATGACGTATTATAATCAAATTACTAATATTATTGTACGATACAATCACATTAACGTATTAATGAGATTATCAGGCGCCATGAGTTGGACTCGAACCCGCAAACTTGTCACTCCGAAGCACACACCCGTAGACCACTACGGCACACGGTCAAAAGCAATGCAACCTGGGATTCTACTGAATCCTCTAGGGGTCCTGAGTAGTGGTCTATAGGGCGTGTGCTTGGGAGTACCAAGTTTGCGGGTTCGAATCCTCCTTATGGCTCCTACTGAAAAAAATATTATTACATAAAGAAATCACACAACGTGATATATAAATGAGAAAATAAAGGTACTCCCAGGTGCCTATTTACTGCTAGGTGAACAGGTGCATCAGGGTGAAAGAAACTATTTCAGCCATCGCCGGGGATCCATCCCTGGACCCTAGGATTACGAATCCCGAGCGCTGTCCACTCAGCCACCAGGCCACTATTGTGTATACGAGTAGTTCGTAAAAACTTGACTTGGCTCGGTGCCTCAAGATCCCTAGTGGATTCAGTAGGATCCTAGGTTAATTTTCTTGTTGTATATCGTGGACCAATGGGTTAAGGCGAGCGGCTGGGAATATCCAGATCCAAGGTTCGAGTCCCCTCATGGTTACTGTTGATTTTCTCATTATTATTATTATTTGAGTTGAGCAGAGACAGACTGGTGGCGGGGCACGTGAAGCAGCCATAGGTAATACCAAGCCGTTGATTCAAGATTCAGTTATGCTTGTTGATGTAAGATTCATATTATGTCTGTTAATGCAAGATTATGCCTATTCACTTGAATAAGATTCTACCAGGCTTCTTACATAGGCTAAGATTCTACCAGGCTAAAGACATACGCGAAGATTCTTCCAGGTAACTGACAGACATAGATTCTACCAGACTACTGACACAGGCTGGGAACGTACCTGACAACTGATGTAAAATATGGTATATGGCCACTAATGAGATTCCACCAGGCAACTGACGTAAGATAACAGAATGAGAGGTGACTGCAGGAACGGTCACAGAGCGTGCTCGCAGCAAGACATTAACCCCTTGGCTGCGGTCACACACGCACACAGGACCGCAGCGGAACAAAGTGCCTTGGGTTTTTACCCCAATCGTGTTAGGTGGAGATAGATGTGGCCGTGACAGATGATGGGGAAGGATTCAAGTCGCAAAAGCGTTCGTCAACGGATTTTCAAATCTGCCTAACCTCACCCAATCTAACCTAACTAAACCTAGCTCAAATGAATCTAAACACAGCCTAGCCAGAGCTAATACCTCCTGACATAATAATATATTAGATTTTAACAAATGGAAAACGGGATTTTCCGTAAATCGTACATTTGAAGATTCAAACGTTGAATCCTCTAATGTACGATTGAACTAAACCTCGCAAGGGAGGCTTCTTAGAGGCGTCGGACTAACTTTGTCTTATGTGTTTGTATTTTAATTTTAAATTGCTCGTGTGTTTGTACCATGTTGTATGATTACCACGAGTGTAATAATAAAAAGGAGCGGGTGTTTGTGCTAGGCTAGTTTGTATGTACTCCCCCTTGGTCGATTGTATGTGCTTACATAGCGAGCGGCAGCTCCCTATCAACGGGCTCACCATAGCCTGTGCTACTTGGAACTTTTTGGTCCAGGTAGCGAATCTTTAACAACAACAACGTCAGCTCCCTGTCCCCACCTTCTCATCATGCTCTGTTGAGTGCTGTGATTGTTTCCACGTTTTCTTATGTTTACATTTTAAGATGTATACTTAGCTTTCACACGTGTAAGTTTTTATATTTTGTGACATCTTGTAGACTAATTCTTTCTTAGCTACATGTGTACTCACCTGTTTGTACGCACCTATTTGTGCTTGCGGGGATTGAGCTCTGACTCTTTGGTCCCGCCTCTCATCTGTCAATCAACTGGTGTACAGGTTCCTGAGCCAATTGGGCTCTATCATATCTACACTTGAAACTGTGAGCATGTGTGTGTGTGTGTGTGTGTGTGTGTGTGTGTGTGTGTGTGTGTGTGTGTGTGTGTGTGTGTGTGTTTATTCTATTTCGCTGCATAGTGGACAATAAGCAAAATTATACATATTTATTAGTGTTAAACACATTCTGTCATTCCAGCAGATCTTGTGTTGCTACGTGTGGGAACATTATGATAAAAGCGCAATCAGTTCGCTTAAGACACAAGATATCAGAACCAAAATGAATTCAGGGGGTTCAAATAATGGGCTAGAGGCTGCCTCCGTCAACCCCCAACCTACCCCCTCCTCCTCTACCCTCTCCTCCCCCTATCCAGGCACATAAACCAGTCACTCTATCTACCTATCCATCAACTTCACCCCATTGCTTACTCAGGTGAAAGGGAATATGAATCATTTAATTAAGGCAGTTAATTAAGACCAGCAGATTGAATGGCCTGCGAGTGATGGTTCAGTGGTTGAAGATCAAGGGATGATAATTAGCGATTCAATCATCCTTGCTTCTGGATACATTATGCACTTAATACTGAAGTAAATATTATGAAAAACAGATTGGTCACACACTAGACGAGACAAGCATCAGAGAAGATATGATCACAACGTACAAGATGCTGAAGAGGAGAGACTTGATGGATACGCTCACTCAATTCTGTATATCGGGAATAGAATGAGAAGACATAGGATGTGGTAGGAAACAGAAATAATCCACACATAATAAAGTACTCATAAAGTACTAAAGTCAGAGTAGTTAACAGATGGAAGTGGTTGAGGCTGACTCGATACACAGTTTCAAGTGTAGATATGATAGAGCCCAGTAGGATCAGGAATCTGTACACCTGTTGATTGACAGTTGAGAGGCGGGACCAAAGAGCCAGAACTCAACCCCCGCAAGCACAACTAGGTGGGTACACACAGGGGATGGGAGGTGGAGGAGCCAGCCACAACAGGACTGGTAATCAATAGGACATGCCACCTCGAAATCACTTCGTGGTGTGTGATGGAGGTGGTGGCGGGGAAGGGCAAGACGCCCCCCCCCTCCCCAACCTTAAGTCTCCCCCTGCCCCCTTTCCCCCCCCCCCCATCCCTACCCAGGACCCACTTTTCAAGTTCCAGTAGTGAAAACTGGTGACTTGTGACCTTAGCCGCAAGGGAGTGGAAGCCAATATCTATCAACGCTTGGCCATCGTGACATTTTCCGACCCACTATAATCTCTGTGACCTTATTTGTCTCTGGCTCATTGGTCAACCTGTTCTCATTATAGCACGGCGTATTTTGACGAATTCTTCACCTAAGGCCAAAAACATATGTGCAAGAAAATGGCAGCGGCTCGCGAAATTGACATTATGTCCCGTTTTCTGTTGGTGGGTCCTCTTGTAGGTTAGATTAGGACACTGACCCGGGTTGACCCCGTCTGGTGACCTGTGTTGACCCCGTCTGGTGACCTGTGTTGACCCCGTCTGGTGACATTATCGTGGTCACGTGACCCAGGCAGTGGACCCCTGTGGTCACGTGACAGGATACCAGGGACGCACGTGGTCCAAAAGTGAAGACAACATTCAAACGAAAATAACGTTGTTGGTGATAATTTCGGAGAAAAAGTACAATTTCGTCATATTTGTAGAGAATGTTGAGAAGCGTACAAACAGGACGCTCTCAGGGTGATCAAAGCGCCAGCATTTGACGTTGAAGACAGCTACTATTCTACTACTGGTGAGACTACTACACTCCTGGTGTATGAATGACTCGACAACTTCTAAAACTACTGTGCTACTTTGTGTGACCAGTTAACAAGACTTACTTTCTTTTCTAAGCCAAACACATAATGTGAAGTCATTCTTGGTGTCACGCCTCGAAGATCTTCCGTGGGGGCAAGTGCTGTCTGGTAAGACACACCTCAGAGAACCTGGTTTATTGTGTGGTTATTGACTGTTATATGTCGGTTTCCAGCGCGCGCACACACACACACACACACACACACACACACACACACACACACACACACACACACACACACACACACACACACACACACACACACACACACACGTGTGTGTAAATGGAATGCATTAGGCAGTGATGTGGTGGAGGCTGACTCCATACACAGTTTTAAGTGTAGATATGATAGAGCCCAATAGGCTCAGGAACCTGTACACCAGTTGATTGACAGTTGAGAGGCGGGACCAAAGAGCCAGAGCTCAATCCCCACAAGTACAACTAGGTGACTACACACTACAAGGAACTGTAGCAGTAACAAGTTACTTGCACAAGAAGAAAAGCAAGAAGACAGGATACAGCAGAACAATTGAATACAGACAGACTAACCTGGCCACGCCACAAGAGGGGAAACGATATCTATAACATTTCAAGATTCTGCAAGAGTTATAATTGCTTAGTTGTGTGTCTGGTGGTTGGTATAGTGTTCTGGTGAGCACCTCAGGCGATTGTGCGTGGCGACGGTGACTAGCACAGTTACAGTGACATGAAGTCGACGTTTGGACGAGTCACGAGGTGGTGGAGGCTCCCAGAGGGGTACAGCAACTACAGTGAACTGTACAGCAACTGCAGTGAACTGTACAGCAACTACAGTGAACTGTACAGCAACTACAGTGAACTGTACAGCAACTACAGTGAACTGTACAGCAACTACAGTGAACTGTACAGCAACTACAGTGAACTGTACAGCAACTACAGTGAACTGTACAGCAACTACAGTGAACTGTACAGCAACTACAGTGAACTGTACAGCAACTACAGTGAACTGTACAGCAACTACAGTGAGGAAGGCTCACAGTTATCACCTATACACCTAGGAATAGAAGGCAAAATATTGCACATATCTATAATCCCCGATGATAGAGGGGACAGGAAGCCTGCGTTTAGACTTGTCAACGCCCCTCCCCCCCCACCCACCTTTTGTCATCTGCTGACATTGCTCAGGTGTAGCCACACCTGCTTTGTGAAGAGTCAGTCATTGTGAAATTGACTGAGACCCCTCACAGAGGGAGAAGAGATGAAGCAGAGGTGTAGGGAGGATAGAGAGGCCAGAGATAGAAGATAGAGAACGGGGGGGTAGAAGACACTCTACCCTCGTTCAATAGACTCAATGAACAATTTAGCTGGATACTAATTATCCAGCAATTTGTCTCACTGATATTTGTATTAAATAATAAATTTGTCAATTCCAGACATATATATCACTCAGCGCTGAAGCTTTTGTCTATTAATACCAACAACAGAGTTCTGAGTAAACACTTCATTAAAACAAAGGCCGTACAAATGCGGCTTTTGTTTTTGTCTAGGAAATTTATCGCTGTTTATGACAGCTGGAATTAATGTGGGGTGTTTCCTGCTTATAATATGTTTACTAACACGACTGTTACAGAGGTACAGCGGGGGTACGGTGTACTGGGTGGTGGTACATCCAGGGTACGGTGTACTGGGTGGTGGTACATCCAGGGTACGGTGTACTGGGTGGTGGTACATCCAGGGTACAGTGTACTGGGTGGTGGTACATCCAGAGTACGGTGTACTGGGTGGTGGTACATCCAGGGTACNTCCAAACCAGTTATAAAAACCAATATATCAAGTTGTAACAACGTTCTAATACGTCATAAACACGTTAAGCCAAGATGTAACAACTTTATTACAAGTTGTGACAAGCGGAAAATAGAGACAGTTACGGTTTGTGTTTCCAGGGAAGGTACATACATAGATGGTGAGTTACGAACATAATGTTGGATTTATAGATAGAGCTAGTACATACAATACCTAAAGCCACTAATACGCATAGCGCTTTGGGCAATTGGTTATAGAGAAGGTTTAATGTTGTTCCTGAAGGCTTTTTTGACCTGTCCCGAACACCATCAGTCACTCAGGTCATCCACCCACTCAGGCCATCCACCAGGCCACTCATCCACGCACCCCATCCACTAAAACTATCCACCAGGCCAAGATACCAGCTCAGACACCTGAAATCCCACCCCAATCCTCTCACTAAATCTATTTAGAAGTAGTTTCAATCCTACGCGTGACTCAATGACCTTATGAAGTTGTTAACGTGACCTCGTGGGTAGGGTGACCTGTGGGGGGGGGGAGGGGGGGCAGGAGGGAGGAAATTGGGGACAAAACAATTAGTGGCTCTGTTGATATGTGACGTCATCAGCCAATGACTCACTCGAGGACAAGAAGGGCGCATGTCGCAATGACCTTACTGTTTGGGGCGAACCCACTCATAGGGTGAGTATGGGGTGCACAATAAACTACCCCTCACAGCATGAGTATGGGGTGCACAAGCAACTACCCCTCACAGCATGAGTATGGGGTGCACAAGCAACTACCCTTCACAGCATGAGTATGGGGTGCACAAGCAACTACCACTCACAGCATGAGTATGGGGTGCACAAGCCACTACCCCTCACAGCATGAGTATGGGGTGCACAAGCCACTACCCCTCACAGCATGAGTATGGGGTGCACAAGCCACTACCCCTCACAGCATGAGTATGGGGTGCACAAGCCACTACCCCTCACAGCATGAGTATGGGGTGCACAAGCCACTACCCCTCACGGCATGAGTATGGGGTGCACAAGCAACTACCGCTCACAGCATGAGTATGGGGTGCACAAGCAACTACCCCTCACAGCATGAGTATGGGGTGCACAAGCCACTACCCCTCACAGCATGAGTATGGGGTGCACAAGCAACTACCCCTCACAGCATGAGTATGGGGTGCACAAGCCACTACCCCTCACAGCATGAGTATGGGGTGCACAAGCAACTACCCCTCACAGCATGAGTATGGGGTGCACAAGCAACTACCCCTCACAGCATGAGTATGGGGTGCACAAGCCACTACCCCTCACAGCATGAGTATGGGGTGCACAAGCCACTACCCCTCACGGCATGAGTATGGGGTGCACAAGCCACTACCCCTCACAGCATGAGTATGGGGTGCACAAGCCACTACCCCTCACAGCATGAGTATGGGGTGCACAAGCAACTACCCCTCACAGCATGAGTATGGGGAGCACAAGCAACTACCCCTCACAGCATGAGTATGGGGTGCACAAGCCACTACCCCTCACAGCATGAGTATGGGGAGCACAAGCAACTACCCCTCACAGCATGAGTATGGGGTGCACAAGCCACTACCCCTCACAGCATGAGTATGGGGTGCACAAGCCACTACCCCTCACAGCATGAGTATGGGGTGCACAAGCCACTACCCCTCACAGCATGAGTATGGGGTGCACAAGCCACTACCCCTCACAGCATGAGTATGGGGTGCACAAGCCACTACCCCTCACAGCATGAGTATGGGGTGCACAAGCCACTACCCCTCACAGCATGAGTATGGGGTGCACAAGCCACTACCCCTCACAGCATGAGTATGGGGTGCACAAGCCACTACCCCTCACAGCATGAGTATGGGGTGCACAAGCAACTACCCCTCACAGCATGAGTATGGGGTGCACAAGCAACTACCCCTCACAGCATGAGTATGGGGTGCACAAGCCACTACCCCTCACAGCATGAACACCATTCAGCCATACACAGTACAGCAATTCCACTATTGTTTGCAATTTATTAATAGCTCATGTATGGTTTTTGAACCATACAATGGGGTGGTTCAGTAGTTATACAGTAATTGGAAGGTAGTCAGTAAAGATGTAGAGAAAGACGCCCCAATTGACAGGAAAAGTGTCAAAGAAAACGGTGAATCTGTGTCAAAGAAAATCGCACAATTTGGTAGACTTAAGAAAACCGACTCAAAGGAAAAGGGGCGCATAAGATGGTGGACCACGCCATGGTGGACCAGGCATGGTGGACCACGCCATGGTGGACCAGGCATGGTGGGCCACGCCATGGTGGACCAGGCATGGTGGACCACGCCATGGTGGGCCACGCCATGGTGGGCCACGCCATGGTGGGCCACGTCATGGTGGACCAGGCATGGTGGACCACGCTAGGTTTGAGATATATACAAGAGTTGTTACATTCTTGTACAGCCACTAGTACGCGTAGCGTTTCGGGCAGGTCCCTGGAATACGATCCCCTGCCGCGAAGAATCGTTTTTTCATCCAAGTACACATTTTACTGTTGCGTTAAACAGAGGCTACAGTTAAGGAATTGCGCCCAGTAAATCCTCCCCGGCCAGGATACGAACCCATGACATAGCGCTCGCGGAACGCCAGGCGAGTGTCTTACCACTACACCACGGAGACTGCAGTGGACCACGCCATGGTGGACCAGGCATGGTGGACCACGCCATGGTGGACCACGCCATGGTGGACCACGCCATGGTGGACCACGCCATGGTGGGCCACGCCATGGTGGACCACGCCATGGTGGACCACGCCATGGTGGACCAGGCATGGCAATGCCTGACACCTCTGCCCTGGTGATGAAGGCGCTCAGAACACAGGCACCTCTTGTAGCACCTCTATAGCCTCACTAGGCTAGCATCTGTCCCCAGAGGGCGAGGGGACAGAGCAGCAGGTGTGGTTCTCACACACCTGGTCACCCTGCTACTTCCGTAATTCTGCTGTTGTTGTTGTTTAAGATTAGCTACCTGGAACAAAGGTTCCAAGTAGCACGGGCTATGGCGAGCCCGTAGGCCTAGTAACAAATCACCTATCGACTACAACTCTCAACACAGTCCCGTTAGCCTCTTGGACACGAGGCTACGTTCGTATATATATATATATATATATATATATATATATATATATATATATATATATATATATATATATATATATATATATATATAAGACGTGGCATAAATGTAATGAAGGTTCACGTAAAGACAGCGTTTAAAATTTATAAACAAAAAAAAATACTGTCAGAAGTAGGCTATCCTGCAGTCTTGGGAGACTATGGAGTCGCACTCTGGCTGCCCTAGGCTAGAATGGGCAGGCTGGAGCACTCTGGTTGCCCTAGGCTAGAGTGGACAGGCTGGAGCACTCTGGTTGCCCTAGGCTAGAGTGGACAGGCTGGAGCACTTTGGCTGCCTAGGCTAGAATGGGCAGGCTGGAGCACTCTGGTTGCCCTAGGCTAGAATGGACAGGCTGGAGCACTCTGGTTGCCCTAGGCTAGAATGGACAGGCTGGAGCACTCTGGCTGCCCTAGGCTAGAGTGGACAGGCTGGAGCACTCTGGCTGCCCTAGGCTAGAGTGGACAGGCTATAGCACTCTGGCTGCCTAGGCTAGAATGGACGGCCGGAGCACTCTGGCTGCCCTAGGCTAGAATGGACAGGCTATAGCCACTCTGGCTGCCCTAGGCTAGAATGGACAGGCTATAGCACTGGCTGCCTAGGCTAGAATGGACAGGCTATAGCACTCTGGCTGCCCTAGGCTAGAATGGACAGGCTATAGCACTCTGGCTGCCCTAGGCTAGAATGGACAGGCTGGAGCACTCTGGTTGCCCTAGGCTAGAATGGACAGGCTGGAGCACTCTGGTTGCCCTAGGCTAGAGTGGACAGCTGGAGCACTTTGGCTGCCTAGGCTAGAATGGGCAGGCTGGAGCACTCTGGTTGCCCTAGGCTAGAATGGACAGGCTGGAGCACTCTGGTTGCCCTAGGCTAGAATGGACAGGCTGGAGCACTCTGGCTGCCCTAGGCTAGAGTGGACAGGCTGGAGCACTCTGGCTGCCCTAGGCTAGAGTGGACAGGCTATAGCACTCTGGCTGCCCTAGGCTAGAAGGGACGGCCGGAGCACTCTGGCTGCCCTAGGCTAGAATGGACAGGCTATAGCACTCTGGCTGCCCTAGGCTAGAATGGACAGGCTATTGCTCTCTGGCTGCCCTAGGCTAGAATGGACAGGCTATAGCACTCTGGCTGCCCTAGGCTAGAATGGACAGGCTATAGCACTCTGGCTGCCCTAGGCTAGAATGGACAGGCTGGAGCACTCTGGTTGCCCTAGGCTAGAATGGAAAGGCTATAGCACTCTGGCTGACCTAGGCTAGAATGGACAGGCTATAGCACTCTGGCTGCCCTAGGCTAGAATGGACAGGCTATAGCACTCTGGCTGCCCTAGGCTAGAATGGACAGGCTATTGCTCTCTGGCTGCCCTAGGCTAGAATGGACAGGCTATTGCTCTCTGGCTGCCCTAGGCTAGAATGGACAGGCTGAGCTCTCTGGCTGCCCTAGGCTAGAATGGACAGGCTATAGCACTCTGGTGACCTAGGCTAGAATGGACAGGCTGGAGCACTCTGGTTGCCCTAGGCTAGAATGGACAGGCTGGAGCACTCTGGTTGCCCTAGGCTAGGCTCCAGGGCGCAAATCCTGGATAGGTCGATTGAAAGTCAGATTCAACTTTCCGCTGACAGTAGAAATTCAACAAAATAATAACAACTTGTCTCAGACAGCTTCAATCCAATTACCACGCATAATTAGAGCACAATTATGTACTTAATATTAACCTTAATCAAGATTGCAATGATTGCACTCATCATGATGACTATAATGATTGAAATGATGATTCCAATCATTAAATAAAATCTTAAGCTTTGCGTATCCTATTCAAATATTTAAGCAAAGACCTGAAGATAGAATTACCCTAATTATATGTATAGTCTCGGCACATCCTGTCACATGAATACATATGTATATAATAGTCAAATGCCTGTCAGTTGCCATGGGAACTCTTAATCAACACAACAGGTAAAGGGGAAGATATATTAGTTAGATATTAAAGATATTTATTACCGTCAGCGGTGTGAAGCTTCCATGTGTCGCCGGCTGACTGAAGCCTCATCATATCCTCCACGTGTCCTGGCGACACACGTATCCTCCACGTGTCCTGGCGACACACGTATCCTCCACGTGTCCTGGCGACACACGTATCCTCCACGTGTCCTGGCGACACACGTATCCTCCACGTGTCCTGGCGACACACGTATCCTCCACGTGTCCTGGCGACACACGTATCCTCCACGTGTCCTGGCGACACACGTATCCTCCACGTGTCCTGGCGACACACGTATCCTCCACGTGTCCTGGCGACACACGTATCCTCCACGTGTCCTGGCGACACACGTATCCTCCACGTGTCCTGGCGACACACGTATCCTCCACGTGTCCTGGCGACACACGTATCCTCCACGTGTCCTGGCGACACACGTATCCTCCACGTGTCCTGGCGACACACGTATCCTCCACGTGTCCTGGCGACACACGTATCCTCCACGTGGCTCAACTCGCCATTCAAGGTACAAATCTGCTGGGTTTCCGGGAGAGCGCCGAGGGCACAACCTGCCAGCCTGGAGTCTGGCTGGACAGTGAGCCGGTCTTCGCTCCCTGGGTTCAGCTCCACGACAGCCTCACAGAAACCTCCTCGCTGATTGGCTGAGCATCTGAGGGACCACCACTCATCTTTCTCGTTGTATGAGCCTAAGGCATGTGTCCCCGGATCTCTCGGCGGCCGCCATTTTGTTTCGTAATTTGCCACAATTTATCCTTTTATAGCTAAATATTATGCAAAATTGTGTACAAGAATCGTTTCTTTTTCATTTAAATAACAGCTTGGGCCGTCTGTGATCTGTTTAGATGGGGGAAAATGGCTCTTGAGGCCGGAAAGGCCTGATAGACGGCGATCATAACATTAAACAGAGAAAGATGACGAGAGAAAGTGACACAATAAAGGACAAAAATCTAGGGACCCAGCAAGGAAGAAAAATCCGAAGTTCTTCACGAAAGCGGGAACAAGAAAAAACCCAAAAAATCACAGTATTAATGAGAGAGTCCAAGGAAGGCCTCAGAAGGAAGCCTAAACAACAGATTATAGGAGACTCCTGCAGCAATTAAGAGTAATATAATTGCTCCGAATTCTAAGACGTTTCAGTGGAGATAATTAGATGTGCCCATTAATTACACATAACTCATCCTTAAGCACTTCCACTTTCCAAAGGAGATACATTAATCTTAAGTCCACTAATTATAATTATTGTGCACCTCCCAAGTGAACAGGCATCACTCAGGCCAGCCAACAGGTAAACTGCAAGACCTTAGCCGGTTTGGTAAAGTGAGGATAAGTTTGTAAAATTATCCCGAAGAACGGAAGCATTACGGGCTCACCATAGCCCGTGCTACATGGACGTTCTTAGTAGCTCAAACACCAACAAACGGACGGAAGCATTGTAGTTCAGTCTAACTCGAATGGTGGATCAGATAGTCGAGAGAGATCACAGATCATAAACTCGAGCTACAGCTCTCGTCCCGCATTCGAGCTCTCGACCCACAGCCTCGCTCAAGCTCCCGGCCTCGTCTCAGCTATCTCTACACACCACTACATGTCGACTACACGACTGGAGAACATTCCCCGTGGCACAGTGGTAAAGCATTAGCTCAATTTTCGCACGCGCTTTGGCCTGGGTTCGTATCCTGGCCACTGTACATATTCGTATTCATATGTACTTTTACATTATTATTATCTTCCTTCTAAAGATGTATTATTAAATACGAAAGTACTTAAGGAAATTTCTGTTTCAATTCTTCCTACGTGGTCTGACACTAAAATTTTTATCACGTGTTAATTTTCGTGATTTACACACATTATTATTATTATAATACTTGTTGATAACCCTCGAATTTTACTATAATATACCTATTAATCTTCCTCACTATTTCTTATAATATACCTATTAACATTTTTCAAATTTGCTATAAATTGCCTACTTTAAATTATCTGTTAGATTAAGGACCTGCCCGAAACATTATGCGTGTTAGTGGCTTTACAAGAATGTAAAAACATCAATGTTATGTACTCTCATAACATCAATGTACCTTCT
Source organism: Procambarus virginalis (assembly GCA_020271785.1). Lineage (NCBI taxonomy): Eukaryota > Metazoa > Arthropoda > Malacostraca > Decapoda > Cambaridae > Procambarus > Procambarus virginalis. The sequence goes on from WNGS01169217.1 coordinate 21,708,036, forward strand.
TGATAAATAAATAAATATAGATAAATAAATTTTCATCTTATAAATAAATAAATAATTATTATAATTATAAAATAGTCAACCCAAAAAATAAGAGAAAATGTGGCAAAGAATATTTAAAAAAGAAAACGTAAAAGTAGGGTAAACTTTATAAAAAAAGCGTTACCCTATGGACATTATAAAATTCATAATTCATTGTCTGTGAACAGGCAGCCAGTGTATATTTATATACGTTAAGTTTCTATCGAAGTCTCCGCCACAAACCAAAAATATGTCAATTACTGAAAATGGCGATGTGTCATATTTTGCCCAAATCCCCCTGCAGTTTTAAAAATATATAAAAATATCTCAAATCTGACTGAAAAGCGTTATTATGGAGCTGAATTCTGGATCACTGCACATATTTGCTGTTTGAAATTACGAATTTTTATACCGACGGGGCCACTTACTGTGTGTGTGTGTGTGTGTGTGTGTGTGTGTGTGTGTGTGTGTGTGTGTGTGTGTGTGTGTGTGTGTGTGTGTGTGTGTGTGTGTGTGTGTGTGTGTGTACTCACCTAGTTGTACTCACCTAGTTGTGCTTGCGGGGGTTGAGCTCTGGCTCTTTGGTCCCGCCTCTCAACCGTCAATCAACAGGTGTACAGTTTCCTGAGCCTATTGGGCTCTATCATATCTACATTTGAAACTGTGTATGGAGTCAGCCTCCACCACATCGCTTCCTAATGCATTCCATTTGTCAACCACTCTGACACTAAAAAAGTTCTTTCTAATATCTCTGTGGCTCATTTGGGCACTCAGTTTCCACCTGTGTCCCCTAGTGCGTGTGCCCCTTGTGTTAAACAGCCTGTCTTTATCAACCCTGTCGATTCCCCTGAGAATCTTGAATGTGGTGATCATGTCCCCCCTAACTCTTCTGTCTTCCAACGAAGTGAGGTTTAATTCCTGCAGTCGCTCCTCGTAGCTCATACCTCTCAGCTCGGGTACTAGTCTGGTGGCAAACCTTTGAACCTTTTCCAGTTTAGTCTTATGCTTGACTAGATAGGGACTCCATGCTGGAGCCGCATACTCCAGGATTGGTCTGACATATGTGGTATATAATGTTCTGAAAGATTCCTTACACAAGTTTCTAAAGGCCGTTCTTATGTTAGCCAACCTGGCATATGCTGCTGATGTTATCCTCTTGATATGAGCTTCAGGGGACAGGTCTGGCGTGATATCAACCCCCAGGTCTTTCTCTCTCTCTGACTCTTGAAGTATTTCATCTCCCAAATGATACCTTGTATCTGGTCTCCTGCTTCCTACCCCTATCTTCATTACATTACATTTGCTTGGGTTAAACTCTAACAGCCATTTGTTCGACCATTCCTGTGTGTGTGTGTGTGTGTGTGTGTGTGTGTGTGTGTGTGTGTGTGTGTGTGTGTGTGTGTGTGTGTGTGTGTGTGTGTTTTTCACTGAATATAACTGCAAATTCTGTATTAATTAATTTCTTGTTTAGGGCATCTATCCCTCTGACTAGTGCTCTTGCATCTTGGTTTAATTGGAAGAGTTCTCCAAATGTCATCTTTATTCGAGGCGAAGAAAAATAAATAATTACCTATAGAATGTATTACACTTCTTATAAATTTACATAACGTTTCGAGCCTATATGGTTCATTCTCAAGTGCTGGGACAGCAAGATGATTACGTCACCCAAGAGATGGCACGGGCATGAATAGCCCATAAATGGGTGAAGGATAGGGGACGTAAATAGGGATGAAGCATATACAAAGATTAATCAGGTGTAGTGGGAATGCAGTAACACCTGATTAATCAGGTGTTACTGCATGTTGATCAGTAACGTTACACACTGGGGAATGATCAGTAACGCTACACACTGTGGAATGATCAATAACGCTACACACTGTGGAATGATCAATAACGCTACACACTGGAGAATGATCAGTAACGTTACACACTGTGGAATGATCAATAACGCTACACACTGGAGAATGATCAGTAACGCTACACACTGGGGAATGATCAATAACGCTACACACTGGGGAATGATCAATAACGCTACACACTGGGGAATGATCAATAACGCTACACACTGGGGAATGATCAATAACGCTACACACTGGGGAATGATCAGTAACGCTACACACTGGGAATGATCAGTAACGCTACACACTGGGGAATGATCAGTAACGTTACACACTGGGGAATGATCAATAACGCTACACACTGTGGAATGATCAATAACGCTACACACTGGGGAATGATCAATAACGCTACACACTGGGGAATGATCAATAACGCTACACACTGGGGAATGATCAGTAACGCTACACACTGGGGAATGATCAGTAACGCTACACACTGGGGAATGATCAGTAACGCTACACACTGGGGAATGATCAGTAACGCTACACACTGGGGAATGATCAATAACGCTACACACTGGGGAATGATCAGTAACGCTACACACACAAGGGAATGATCAGTAACGCTACACACTGGGGAATGATCAATAACGCTACACACTGGGGAATGATCAGTAACGCTACACACACAAGGGAATGATCAGTAACGCTACACACTGGGGAATGATCAATAACGCTACACACTGGGGAATGATCAGTAACGTCACACACTGGGGAATGATCAGTAACGCTACACACACAAGGGAATGATCAGTAACGCTACACACTGGGGAATGATCAATAACGCTACACACTGGGGAATGATCAATAACGCTACACACTGGGGAATGACCAGTAACGCTACACACTGGGGAATGATCAATAACGCTACACACTGGGGAATGATCAATAACGCTACACACTGGGGAATGATCAGTAACGCTACACACTGGGGAATGATCAGTAACGCTACACCCTGGGGAATGATCAATAACGCTACACACTGGGGAATGATCAATAACGCTACACACTGGGGAATGATCAGTAACGCTACACACTGGGGAATGATCAGTAACGCTACACACTGGGAATGACCAGTAACGCTACACACTGGGGAATGATCAGTAACGCTACACACTGGGGAATGACCAGTAACGCTACACACTGGGGAATGATCAGTAACGCTACACACTGGGGAATGATCAGTAACGCTACACACTGGGGAATGATCAATAACGTTACACACTGGGGAATGATCAGTAACGCTACACACACAAGGGAATGATCAGTAACGCTACACACACTGGGGAATGATCATGTAACATTATGGGAAGCCAGTTCACCGCCGCGACATATGCTGCGATAATTAAAATTTACTGATATGTGCGCTTCAGTAAATTATATAACCAAATTAATGACAATGCTTGATTCCTTCCTCCACGTTCCCCGCCTCTCATGAGGCTTCTTCTCTCCTGTGACGACTCATCCTCATGAAGAATGAGTAGCATGAGTAAGTATGAGTTCATATTAATGAAGAGTTGAGATGTGAAGTCTTTGTTATTGTTATGGTGGTAAAAGTTGTGTATAATTCTATTGTTTGTGGTTCCTGTCCTGATGTTTGGGTTAGTAATGTTTACTGTTGGTAAACATGTTCTCGCAAGAGTAGGTGAGTAGGTGAATATGTGAGTGTGTGAGTAGGTGAATATATGAGAATGTGTGTGAATATGTGAGTGTGGTGTGTGGATATGTGAGTGTACTCACCTATTTGTGCTTGCGGGGGTTGGCTCTTTGGTCCCGCCTCACACAAAAGTGTGTGTGTGAGAGTAGGTGAATGTGTGTGTGTGTGAGAGTAGGTGAATGTGAGTGTGTGTGAGTAGGTAAATATGTGTGTGTGTGAGTAGGTGAATATATGAGAATGTGTGTGAATATGTGAGTGTGTGTGTGGATATGTGTGTGTGAGTAGGTGAATATGAGAGTGAGTAGGTGAATGTGAGTGTGTGTGAGTAGGTGAATATGTGAGTAGGTGAATATGTGAGTGTGTGAGTAGGTGAATATATGAGAATGTGTGTGAATATGTGAATATGTAGCTGGTGGATGGGGGGGGGGGTAGTGGACGGGAACTGACAACAGAGGCGCCAGTCTATCACCGACCGCGGTGACGTGAGGAGGGTCGCTCCTTGTGCTCCTGGCGACGCGTTCTCGTTCCTGTTAGTCGACCTTCCTTGTCGACTCCATGTCCTCCCAGCCCTTCCTCCTCCTCCTGGTGGCCTCCTCGCCGCTCTTCACAGGTAAAAACACCGTCTGCAAGTGGCTGAGAATGCTTGATCGAAGTCATTACGGCGTAGACCCAATCAGGACCAAGATTGACATGTTTCCAGTTTCTTGACATGTTTGAGATGCTCTTGTCACCTATAGGCATCGACTAATGTAATGTGACGTATATTTCTTAATCCGTAAGATTAGCATGTATCTTGCACGAGTCTTGCAGAGGCACAAGATATCTTGGCCTTTATGTCTTGAGAACTTGCGTCATCACGGTAAGGTTAGGTCGTGTCCACCTTCTCGTAGCAACATTCTTGCTCTTAACGCTTCTCTGTGGACGTTATTTTGGCGCTGAGACACGTTGGCGTAATCAAATCAAATCTATTGTTTATTGAGGTCAAAGTACATACATACAAGATGAATTACACGCATAATGTTGGATGATTTAGGGTCATATGTTATGAGGGGTCAAGTAGCCACGGATATAAAGTCTTGGAAACTTGTAAGTGATCAAGTCTCCCGTCTTATCCACTTCTGTCCATCTTAGCCTGGTTGAAGGGTTCATTACATCCTACTCCAGAAATTGGTCTTTGACAATCCGAGCGGACAGCACGCTGGACTTGTGATCCTGTGGTCCCGGGTTCGATCTCAAGCGCCGGAGAGAAACAATGGGCAGAGTTTCTTTCACCCTATGCCCCTGTTACCTAGCAGTAAAATAGGTACCTGGGTGTTAGTCAGCTGTCACGGGCTGCTTCCTGGGGGTGGAGGCCTGGTCGAGGACCGGGCCGCGGGGACACTAAAGCCCCGAAATCATCTCAAGATAACTCAAGTTCAATGGGGAAGGGGGAATTAATTAAGAATTAATTAAATAATTAATTAAGAATTAATTAAACCGTATTCCTCAGCTTGTGACTGCCAGCCTCCTGTCCTTTCTCAATCAATGACTCTTCCCTCCCTCACCTATTATTGTTTTTTTAAATCGTGTATTTTTGGTTGTAAATGGAATTCTCTTCTGCTGTGGTGGACCGCGTGTTTGAGGTCGTGAGCGGCGTTGGTGGGGATTTAAGCCAGTTTTTGTGGGAACAGCTTGGGCTGGCCCGCATGGCTGCCACGCTGCCCAGTCATGGTGTAAACAGTTTCCCAGTGTACCTCCTAATACTCTACCTTAAGCAACACTCTCCTGCACTTCCTCAACACGTAATCTAATTCAAGTCATCTATGTAATTATGTTTTATTTTATTTGTACAATATTCTTCCAAGTTAATCATTTCCTCCTTCGTGAAAGTAACATTTCGCGATGACGTATTATAATCAAATTACTAATATTATTGTACGATACAATCACATTAACGTATTAATGAGATTATCAGGCGCCATGAGTTGGACTCGAACCCGCAAACTTGTCACTCCGAAGCACACACCCGTAGACCACTACGGCACACGGTCAAAAGCAATGCAACCTGGGATTCTACTGAATCCTCTAGGGGTCCTGAGTAGTGGTCTATAGGGCGTGTGCTTGGGAGTACCAAGTTTGCGGGTTCGAATCCTCCTTATGGCTCCTACTGAAAAAAATATTATTACATAAAGAAATCACACAACGTGATATATAAATGAGAAAATAAAGGTAA
>WNGS01169217.1:21725272-21732772 GCA_020271785.1 Procambarus virginalis
ACACAGCTCCCACACACAACACACAGCTCCACACAACACACAGCTCCACACAACCACACAGCTCCACACACACACAGCGCTCCCACCACAACACACAGCTCCACACAACCACAGCTCCCACACAACACACGCTCACACAACTAGCGTACTGTTTGACCCAATTACAGACGGAATTGGGAGGCGAAGTAGATGGCCGCCCCCCCCTCCACCCTGCAAGGAGCAAGACTGAGGTAGGGCGGCGCGACGTGGTTTGGGGCGGCGGTGGGTGGCAGTAATGGGCGGGCAGGGCCTGTGAGGGCGGTGCCACCCCCCTCTACCTCAAACTTACCTTCAGGAGGTGACGTTAGTTCGCCTGCCCCTCGAACACCACTCGAGGTCCCGCTCCAACGACCTGGGTCGGTAGTTAGGGCACTATCCACGTGAGCCTTGCAACATTGCACGCGGGTATTGATTGTGGCGGTGCAGGAGGTAGTGGATGACGGAGCTGTGCGTCAGCAGGCGCTGCTTGCCTGCTGCTGGGTGTTGCCTTGCTGACAGCCGGGGGCCAGAGCGGCCGTCAGTAAGTGCTCACTGATACACTGGCACTCGCGGGCGGCACTGCGGGCGTGTAGGGATGGCACTGGCACAGGACTGGAGGCGCGGCGGGCGTGCTGGCAGGGTGGGGCGGGGCCGTGTGGCGGGGGAGGCGCCGTCACGCGCCTGCCCGCCGCCGCCGCCGCCGCCCGCCGCCGCACACCCCCGCGCACGTATCGATCTTCAGGCACGCGCAGCGGCCGCCCAGGCCCCCTTCACCTGCTGCTGCTGCTGCTGCTGCTGCTGCTGCTGCTCCTCCTACTGCTGGAGGTCCTCCCCTCCTCCTCCTCCTCCTCCTGCCCTGCTGGAGGTGCCCCTCCTCCTGCTGCTGCTGCTGCTGCTGCTGCTCCTGCTGCTCCTGCTGGAGGTGCCCTCCTCCTGCTGCTGCTGCTGGAGGTGCCCCTCCTCCTGCTGCTGCTGCTCCTACTGCTGGAGGTCCTCCTCCTCCTCCTCCTCCTGCTCCTGCTGGAGGTGCCCCTCCTCCTGCTGCTGCTGCTGCTGCTGGCTGCTGTGCCCCCCCTCCTGCTGCTGCTGCTGCTGCTCTCCTGCTGGAGGTCCTCCTCCTCCTCCACCTCCTGCTGCTCCTGCTGGAGGTGCCCCTCCTCCTGCTGCTGCTGCTGCTGCTGCTGGGGTGCCCCTCCTCCTGCTGCTGCTGGAGGTCCTCCTCCTCCTCCTGCTCCTGCTGCTGCTGGAGGTCCTCCTCCTCCTCCTGCTCCTGCTGCTCCTGCTGCTGGAGGTCCTCCTCCTCCTGCTGCTGCTGCTCCTGCTGGAGGTGCCCCTCCTCTGCTGCTGCTGCTGCTGCTGCTCCTGCTGCTGCTGCTGGAGGTGCCCCTCCTCCTGCTGCTGCTGCTGCTGCTGCTCTCCTGCTGCTGCTGCTGGAGGTGCCCTCCTCCTGCTGCTGCTGCTGCTGCTGCTCCTGCTGCTGCTGCTGGAGGTGCCCTGCTGCTGCTGCTGCTGCTGCTGCTGGAGGTGCCCCTCCTCCTGCTGCTGCTGCTGCTCTGCTCCTGCTGCTGCTCCTGCTGCTCCTGCTGCTGGAGGTGCCCCTCCTCCTGCTGCTGCTGCTGCTGCTGCTGCTGCTGGAGGTGCCCCTCCTCCTGCTGCTGCTGCTGCTGCTCCTGCTGCTGCTGCTGGAGGTGCCCCTCCTCCTGCTGCTGCTGCTGCTGCTGCTGCTGCTGCTGCTGGAGGTGCCCCTCCTCCTCCTGCTGCTGCTGCTGCCTGCTGCTGCTGCTGGAGGTGCCCCTCCTCCTGCTGCTGCTGCTGCTGCTGCTGCTGCTGGAGGTGCCCTCCTCCTGCTGCTGCTGCTGCTGCTCTGCTGCTGCTGCTGGAGGTGCCCCTCCTCCTGCTGCTGCTGCTGCTGCTCTGCTGCTGCTGCTGGAGGTGCCCCTCCTCCTCCTGCTGCTGCTGCTGCTCCTGCTGCTGCTGCTGCTGGAGGTGCCCCTCCTCCTGCTGCTGCTGCTGCTGCTGCTGCTGCTGGAGGTGCCCCTCCTCCTGCTGCTGCTGCTGCTGCTCCTGCTGCTGGAGGTGCCCTCCTCCTCCTGCTGCTGCTGCTCCCTGGAGGTCCTCCTCCTGCTGCTGCTGCTCCTGCTGGAGGTCCTCCTCCTGCTCCTGCTGCTGCTGCTCCTGCTGGAGGTCCTCCTCCTGCTCCTGCTGCTGCTGGTGATGTTCCTGCTGCTGGTGATGTTCCTGCTGCTGGTGGTGATGTTCCTGCTGCTGCAGGTGATGTTCCTGCTGCTGCTGGTGATGTTCCTGCTGCTGCTGGTGATGTTCCTGCTGCTGGTGATGTTCCTGCTGCTGGTGATGTTCCTGCTGCTGGTGATGTTCCTGCTGCTGCTGGTGATGTTCCTGCTGCTGGTGATGTTCCTGCTGCTGCTGGTGATGTTCCTGCTGCTGGTGATGTTCCTGCTGCTGGTGATGTTCCTGCTGCTGGTGATGTTCCTGCTGCTGGTGATGTTCCTGCTGCTGGTGATGTTCCTGCTGCTGGTGATGTTCCTGCTGCTGGTGATGTTCCTGCTGCTGGTGATGTTCCTGCTGCTGGTGATGTTCCTGCTGCTGGTGATGTTCCTGCTGCTGGTGATGTTCCTGCTGCTGGTGATGTTCCTGCTGCTGTGATGTTCCTGCTGCTGCTGGTGATGTTCCTGCTGCTGCTGGTGATGTTCCTGCTGCTGGTGATGTTCCTGCTGCTGCTGGTGATGTTCCTGCTGCTGGTGATGTTCCTGCTGCTGGTGATGTTCCTGCTGCTGGTGATGTTCCTGCTGCTGCTGGTGATGTTCCTGCTGTCCTGCTGCTGCTGGTGATGTTCCTGCTGCTGGTGATGTTCCTGCTGCTGCTGGTGATGTTCCTGCTGCTGGTGATGTTCCTGCTGCTACTGGTGATGTTCCTGCTGCTGCTGGTGATGTCCTGCTGCTGCTGGTGATGTTCCTGCTGCTGGTGATGTTCCTGCTGCTGCTGGTGATGTTCCTGCTGCTGGTGATGTTCCTTCCTGCTGCTGCAGGTGATGTTCCTGCTGCTGCTGGTGATGTTCCTGCTGCTGCTGGTGATGTTCCTGCTGCTGCAGGTGATGTTCCTGCTGCTGCTGGTGATGTTCCTGCTGCTGCTGGTGATGTTCCTGCTGCTGCTGCTGTTGATGTTCCTGCTGGTGATGTTCCTGCTGCTGGTGGTGATGTTCCTGCTGCTGCTGGTGATGTTCCTGCTGCTGCTGCTGGTGATGTTCCTGCTGCTGCTGGTGATGTTCCTGCTGCTGCTGGTGATGTTCCTGCTGCTGCTGCTGCTGGTGATGTTCCTGCTGCTGGTGATGTTCCTGCTGCTGGTGATGTTCCTGCTGCTGGTGATGTTCCTGCTGCTGCTGGTGATGTTCCTGCTGCTGCTGGTGATGTTCCTGCTGCTGGTGATGTTCCTGCTGCTGGTGGTTCCTGCTGCTGGTGATGTTCCTGCTGCTGCTGGTGATGTTCCTGCTGCTGCTGGTGATGTTCCTGCTGCTGCTGTGATGTTCCTGCTGCTGCTGGTGATGTTCCTGCTGCTGCTGGTGTGTTCCTCCTGCTGTGGTGATGTTCCTGCTGCTGCTGCTGTGATGTTCCTGCTGCTGCTGCTGGTGATGTTCCTCTGGTGATCTGCTGCTGCTGGTGATGTTCCTGCTGCTGCTGGTGATGTTCCTGCTGCTGCTGCTGGTGATGTTCCTGCTGCTGCAGGTGATGTTCCTGCTGCTGGTGATGTTCCTGCTGCTGGTGATGTTCCTGCTGCTGCTGGTGATGTTCCTGCTGCTGCTGGTGATGTTCCTGCTGCTGCTGGTGTTTCCTGCTGCTGCTGGTGTGTTCCTGCTGCTGGTGATGTTCCTGCTGCTGCAGGTGATGTTCCTGCTGCTGCTGGTGATGTTCCTGCTGCTGGTGATGTCTGCTGCTGCTGGTGATGTTCCCTGCTGCTGGTGATGTTCCTGCTGCTGGTGATGTTCCTGCTGCTGCAGGTGATGTTCCTGCTGCTGCTGGTGATGTTCCTGCTGCTGGTGATGTTCCTGCTGCTACTGGTGATGTTCCTGCTGCTGCTGGTGATGTTCCCCTGCTGCTGGTGATGTTCCTGCTGCTGCTGGTGATGTTCCTGCTGCTGCTGGTGATGTTCCTGCTGCTGCTGGTGATGTTCCTGCTGCTGCTGGTGATGTTCCTTGCTGCTGCTGGTGATGTTCCTGCTGCTGCTGGTGATGTTCCTGCTGCTGCTGGTGATGTTCCTGCTGCTGCTGGTGATGTTCCTGCTGCTGGTGATGTTCCTGCTGCTGGTGATGTTCCTGCTGCTGGTGATGTTCCTGCTGCTGCTGGTGATGTTCCTGCTGCTGGTGATGTTTCCTGCTGCTGGTGATGTTCCTGCTGCTGGTGATGTTCCTGCTGCTGCAGGTGATGTTCCTGCTGCTGGTGATGTTCCTGCTGCTGTGATGTTCCTGCTGCTGCTGGTGATGTTCCTGCTGCTGCTGGTGATGTTCCTGCTGCTGCTGGTGATGTTCCTGCTGCTGCTGGTGATGTTCCTGCTGCTGCTGGTGATGTTCCTGCTGCTGGTGATGTTCCTGCTGCTGGTGATGTTCCTGCTGCTGGTGATGTTCCTGCTGCTGCTGGTGATGTTCCTGCTGCTGCTGGTGATGTTCCTGCTGCTGCTGGTGATGTTCCTGCTGCTGGTGATGTTCCTGCTGCTGGTGATGTTCCTGCTGCTGCTGGTGATGTTCCTGCTGCTGCTGTGATGTTCCTGCTGCTGCTGGTGATGTTCCTGCTGCTGGTGATGTTCCTGCTGCTGGTGATGTTCCTGCTGCTGCTGGTGATGTTCCTGCTGCTGCTGGTGATGTTCCTGCTGCTGCTGGTGATGTTCCTGCTGCTGGTGATGTTCCTGCTGCTGGTGATGTTCCTGCTGCTGCTGGTGATGTTCCTGCTGCTGCTGGTGATGTTCCTGCTGCTGGTGATGTTCCTGCTGCTGTGATGTTTCCTGCTGCTGGTGATGTTCCTGCTGCTGCTGGTGATGTTCCTGCTGCTGCTGGTGATGTTCCTGCTGCTGCTGGTGATGTTCCCTGCTGCTGGTGATCCTGCTGCTGGTGATGTTCCTGCTGCTGCTGGTGATGTTCCTGCTGCTGCTGGTGATGTTCCTGCTGCTGCTGGTGATGTTCCTGCTGCTGCTGGTGATGTTCCTGCTGCTGCTGGTGATGTTCCTGCTGCTGCTGGTGATTTCCTGCTGCTGCTGGTGATGTTCCTGCTGCTGGTGATGTTCCTGCTGCTGCTGGTGATGTTCCTGCTGCTGCTGGTGATGTTCCTGCTGCTGGTGATGTTCCTGCTGCTGGTGATGTTCCTGCTGCTGGTGATGTTCCTGCTGCTGCTGGTGATGTTCCTGCTGCTGCTGGTGATGTTCCTGCTGCTGCTGGTGATGTTCCTGCTGCTGCTGGTGATGTTCCTGCTGCTGCTGGTGATGTTCCTGCTGCTGCTGGTGATGTTCCTGCTGCTGCTGGTGATGTTCCTGCTGCTGCTGGTGATGTTCCTGCTGCTGCTGGTGATGTTCCTGCTGCTGCTGGTGATGTTCCTGCTGCTGCTGGTGATGTTCCTGCTGCTGCTGGTGATGTTCTGCTGCTGGTGATGTTCCTGCTGCTGCTGGTGATGTTCCTGCTGCTGCTGGTGATGTTCCTGCTGCTGCTGGTGATGTTCCTGCTGCTGCTGGTGATGTCCTGCTGCTGCTGGTGATGTTCCTGCTGCTGCTGGTGATGTTCCTGCTGCTGCTGGTGATGTTCCTGCTGCTGCTGGTGATGTTCCTGCTGCTGCTGGTGATGTTCCTGCTGCTGGTGATGTTCCTGCTGCTGCTGTGATGTTCCTGCTGCTGCTGGTGATGTTCCTGCTGCTGGTGATGTTCCTGCTGCTGGATGTTCCTGCTGCTGCTGGTGATGTTCCTGCTGCTGCTGGTGATGTTCCTGCCTGCTGCTGGTGATGTTCCTGCTGCTGGTGATGTTCCTGCTGCTGCTGGTGATGTTCCTGCTGCTGCTGGTGATGTTCCTGCTGCTGGTGATGTTCCTGCTGCTGGTGATGTTCCTGCTGCTGCTGGTGATGTTCCTGCTGCTGGTGATGTTCCTCTGCTGCTGGTGATGTTCCTGCTGCTGCTGGTGATGTTCCCTGCTGCTGCTGTGATGTTCCTGCTGCTGGTGATGTTCCTGCTGCTGGTGATGTTCCTGCTGCTGGTGATGTTCCTGCTGCTGCTGGTGATGTTCCTGCTGCTGCTGGTGATGTTCCTGCTGCTGCTGGTGATGTTCCTGCTGCTGGTGATGTTCCTGCTGCTGCTGGTGATTTCCTGCTGCTGCTGGTGATGTTCCTGCTGCTGCTGGTGATGTTCCTGCTGCTGCTGGTGATGTTCCTGCTGCTGCTGGTGATGTTCCTGCTGCTGCTGGTGATGTTCCTGCTGCTGGTGATGTTCCTGCTGCTGCAGGATGTTCCTGCTGCTGCAGTGATGTTCCTGCTGCTGGTGATGTTCCTGCTGCTGCTGGTGATGTTCCTGCTGCTGCTGGTGATGTTCCTGCTGCTGCTGGTGATGTTCCTGCTGCTGGTGATGTTCCTGCTGCTGCGGTGATGTTCCTGCTGCTGCTGGTGATGTTCCTGCTGCTGCTGGTGATGTTCCTGCTGCTGGTGATGTTCCTGCTGCTGGTGATGTTCCTGCTGCTGCTGGTGATGTTCCTGCTGCTGCTGGTGATGTTCCTGCTGCTGCTGGTGATGTTCCTGCTGCTGCTGGTGATGTTCCTGCTGCTGCTGGTGATGTTCCTGCTGCTGCTGGTGATGTTCCTGCTGCTGCTGGTGATGTTCCTGCTGCTGCTGGTGATGTTCCTGCTGCTGCTGGTGATGTTCCTGCTGCTGCTGGTGATGTTCCTGCTGCTGCTGGTGATTTCCTGCTGCTGGTGATGTTCCTGCTGCTGCTGGTGATGTCCTGCTGCTGCTGGTGATGTTCCTGCTGCTGCTGGTGATGTTCCTGCTGCTGCTGGTGATGTTCCTGCTGCTGCTGGTGATGTTTCCTGCTGCTGCTGGTGATGTTCCTGCTGCTGCTGGTGATGTTCCTGCTGCTGCTGGTGATGTTCCTGCTGCTGGTGATGTTCCTGCTGCTGGTGATGTTCCTGCTGCTGCTGGTGATGTTCCTGCTGCTGCTGGTGATGTTCCTGCTGCTGCTGGTGATGTTCCTGCTGCTGCTGGTGATGTTCCTGCTGCTGCTGGTGATGTTCCTGCTGCTGCTGGTGATGTTCCTGCTGCTGCTGGTGATGTTCCTGCTGCTGCTGGTGATGTTCCTGCTGCTGCTGGTGATGTTCCTGCTGCTGCTGGTGATGTTCCTGCTGCTGCTGGTGATGTTCCTGCTGCTGCTGGTGATGTTCCTGCTGCTGCTGGTGATGTTCCTGCTGCTGCTGGTGATGTTCCTGCTGCTGCTGGTGATGTTCCTGCT
>WNGS01169217.1:21737772-21739519 GCA_020271785.1 Procambarus virginalis
GATGTTCCTGCTGCTGCTGGTGATGTTCCTGCTGCTGCTGGTGATGTTCCTGCTGCTGGTGATGTTCCTGCTGCTGGTGATGTTCCTGCTGCTGGTGATGTTCCTGCTGCTGCTGGTGATGTTCCTGCTGCTGCTGGTGATGTTCCTGCTGCTGCTGGTGATGTTCCTGCTGCTGGTGATGTTCCTGCTGCTGGTGATGTTCCTGCTGCTGCTGGTGATGTTCCTGCTGCTGCTGGTGATGTTCCTGCTGCTGCTGGTGATGTTCCTGCTGCTGGTGATGTTCCTGCTGCTGGTGATGTTCCTGCTGCTGCTGGTGATGTTCCTGCTGCTGCTGGTGATGTTCCTGCTGCTGCTGGTGATGTTCCTGCTGCTGGTGATGTTCCTGCTGCTGGTGATGTTCCTGCTGCTGCTGGTGATGTTCCTGCTGCTGCTGGTGATGTTCCTGCTGCTGGTGATGTTCCTGCTGCTGGTGATGTTCCTGCTGCTGGTGATGTTCCTGCTGCTGCTGGTGATGTTCCTGCTGCTGCTGGTGATGTTCCTGCTGCTGCTGGTGATGTTCCTGCTGCTGGTGATGTTCCTGCTGCTGGTGATGTTCCTGCTGCTGCTGGTGATGTTCCTGCTGCTGCTGGTGATGTTCCTGCTGCTGCTGGTGATGTTCCTGCTGCTGCTGGTGATGTTCCTGCTGCTGCTGGTGATGTTCCTGCTGCTGCTGGTGATGTTCCTGCTGCTGCTGGTGATGTTCCTGCTGCTGGTGATGTTCCTGCTGCTGCTGGTGATGTTCCTGCTGCTGCTGGTGATGTTCCTGCTGCTGGTGATGTTCCTGCTGCTGGTGATGTTCCTGCTGCTGGTGATGTTCCTGCTGCTGCTGGTGATGTTCCTGCTGCTGCTGGTGATGTTCCTGCTGCTGCTGGTGATGTTCCTGCTGCTGCTGGTGATGTTCCTGCTGCTGCTGGTGATGTTCCTGCTGCTGCTGGTGATGTTCCTGCTGCTGCTGGTGATGTTCCTGCTGCTGCTGGTGATGTTCCTGCTGCTGCTGGTGATGTTCCTGCTGCTGCTGGTGATGTTCCTGCTGCTGCTGGTGATGTTCCTGCTGCTGCTGGTGATGTTCCTGCTGCTGGTGATGTTCCTGCTGCTGCTGGTGATGTTCCTGCTGCTGCTGGTGATGTTCCTGCTGCTGCTGGTGATGTTCCTGCTGCTGCTGGTGATGTTCCTGCTGCTGCTGGTGATGTTCCTGCTGCTGCTGGTGATGTTCCTGCTGCTGCTGGTGATGTTCCTGCTGCTGCTGGTGATGTTCCTGCTGCTGCTGGTGATGTTCCTGCTGCTGGTGATGTTCCTGCTGCTGCTGTGATGTTCCTGCTGCTGCTGGTGATGTTCCTGCTGCTGGTGATGTTCCTGCTGCTGGTGATGTTCCTGCTGCTGCTGGTGATGTTCCTGCTGCTGCTGGTGATGTTCCTGCTGCTGGTGATGTTCCTGCTGCTGCTGGTGTTTCCTGCTGCTGCTGGTGATTTCCTCCTGCTGCTGCTGGTGATGTTCCTGCTGCTGGTGATGTTCCTGCTGCTGGTGATGTTCCTGCTGCTGGTGATGTTCCTGCTGCTGGTGATGTTCCTGCTGCTGGTGATGTTCCTGCTGCTGCTGGTGATGTTCCTGCTGCTGGTGATGTTCCTGCTGCTGGGTGATGTTCCTGCTGCTGGTGATGTTCCTGCTGCTGGTGATGTTCCTGCTGCTGCTGGTGATGTTCCTGCTGCTG